>PISX010006216.1:76379-99596 GCA_004024625.1 Mellivora capensis
TACATGTCTGTGAATCGCCAGGTTTACACACTTCACAGCACTAACCATAGCACATACCCTCCCCAATGTCCATTACTCCACCCCCCTTTCCCAACCCCCTCCCCCCAGCAACCCTCAGTTTGTTTTGTGAGATTAAGAGTCACTTATGGTTTGTCTCCCTCCCAATCCCATCTTGTTTCTTTTCTTCTTTTTCTACCCCCCTAGTCCCCCATGTTGCATCTCCACTTCCTCACAGGATTTTTAAAAAATCTTTAAAAATTTTTTTTAAAATACTGTGTGTTTAGCTTCAAAAAGACTTTTTAGAGCTGTAATGGAACCACTTTATTTTCATGTGTTTTATATTCTTTTTTGTTTCTATTGTTGTTATGTGTCTCCTTCAATTGTTTATTTTCCCCACAGAGAACAGATTCTTCTTAACTTATGCTGAGTTGACAACTCTCTGGTTCCTGGATCCCCGTAGCAACAAATAAATGTTCTTTTGCTCTCTCCTTAAGGCTCCACCATGCCTGCCACCTCTCAGGAGAATAGCGTTGACCCTGGGCCAGCATTGGACAGCCTTGACTTGAGTTCTCAAGTCTCTATTGAGGCACTAGGAAAGGCTTGTCTGTGTCTCCTTTCCAAGCAATAGTGCTATCAACATCATTCTACCTGACATTTTTCCCCACAAGTTCTGAAGGGAGGGATGTTAGTGGCTCCTCCACTGTGGGGTGGCCATTCCTTTCCAAAGAAGTTTATAAGTCCCAAGAAGTCAAGGTCTTTCTGGGATCCATCCTCTTGTATTTGTTACAAGGTTCTCTGGCAAGAGTCCTCTGCTGAGCAGAGGGGAACAATCCTGCATTAACTCTCTGGTCTGAACACTAGCAAGTCCCATGTTCTGTTCACAGTCTCCCAGCCCTGTCTGCCCTGCATTTCCAGCATCTTCTTGGCCAGACAGAGAACCAGTGTTTGAACAGGAATTGGGAACAGGGGCTGCAGGGGAAAAAAGTCAAGTCCCTATTTTGTTTGTTTGTTTGTTTTGGAATTCATGCAATATTTTCTGTACCAAATATTTCTGATATGTCACCCCATTTAATTAACCACTCTCCAATATACATTTTTGTGTAATAGACTTATTATTAGTACAAATAGATGTATTCCCATGTGCTATATGGTTGCCTGTCTGAGGTAAGAGACAAACTCATTCTTTTTTTTTTTCTCTTGTATTTTTTGTGGTCAAATGATCATTGCCAGTGCTATCCATATGTTAAATAAATACTGTTTGATTTGATAAAATCATTTTAGAAAGTCAGAAAAGAAATACATCCAGAGTTTAATAGTGCTTTAAAAGAGGAATATTACTTCTGTATTCTTTGAACATTTTTTTTAAAGATTTTATTTATTTATTTGACAGAGATTACAAGTAGGCAAGAGAGGCAGGCAGACAGAGAGAGGAGGAAGCAGGCTCTCCACGGAGCAGAGAGCCCGATGTGGGGCTTGATCCCAGGACCCTGGGATCATGACCTGAGCCGAAGGCAGAGGCTTTAATCCACTGAGCCACCCAGGCACCCCTGAACATTTTATAAGCATGTTTTACTTATTTTAACTTAAAAAGACACACACATACACAAAAGAGTAAAAGTAATGACCAAAGCCTTTCA
This sequence comes from Mellivora capensis, assembly GCA_004024625.1. Taxonomy (NCBI): domain Eukaryota; kingdom Metazoa; phylum Chordata; class Mammalia; order Carnivora; family Mustelidae; genus Mellivora; species Mellivora capensis. The sequence goes on from PISX010006216.1 coordinate 78,017, forward strand.
AGTTCAGTTCACTGGATTCTTGTATATTTAACTTTCTAGACCTTGAATTAAACTGAACATATGTAGAGTGAAGGAAGGAAAGAGAAGAGAAAGAAAGGAGGGAGGAAGAGAGGGAGAAAGGGAGAAAAAAATAGAGGGTGCTACAGATAAATTAATTTTCTCTGATTTGGTTTATGATATAACCACAAACAAGAAATTCAGTTTTGTAATATTTTCATGACCCAGTTGCAAAACCATATTTAAGTGAGATGTATTAGAATTTGAAACATTTGGACAGTTACTAAAAAATCACAATTTCACTTATTCTCATGGAAGTGTTAGCCCATAAAAATCTATAATACATCCATAAAAGGAGTCAGTGGTCTCTCCGAAGCATCTTTGGTAGGTGTCTTGAGTATTAGTAACCACCTCTAATAGCCTTCTTCTTGGTTGTTTAATAGTTTTATTATTCGGGAGCTGCGTATGTTGCATATGATGTAGATCAGTTTAACAGTTAATGTCTTAGCTACATGACGTGGATTTGAAGAGACGGCCTAGTATTGAAAACAAAACTAAAATGGAGAATTTGAGCAAGAATGGAACACTTGCATATTTTTGTAGTTTGAGTCATAATTTCTGTGTTTTGCTACAGGTCAAAGGTAAGGCTTTGAATGGAGTGAGGTGAAGTCTTTCACTTGAATAATCTGTCCAAGCATGTAGGTGTTCTGCAGTTGGGCCATAGATGAAGGTAGGGGTTTATCTCTGTATTAGAACAGAAGAGAAAGTGAGTGGGTTTTTCCTCTGTTGACTGAATGTTTGGCTCTCCCTTCAAAACATGAATAGACTGTATTCACATGATGTTGAGCTTTGGTTGAAACGGTGTCTATAAGGCATTATCCATATCCATGCTAGATTTTATCCAAGATCCCATCAAAAGGAACCCATGCCAAACTAAAAGTGCTATGAAATGGTAATTTTCCCATACTTGTAAGAGAGAAAATACCCCTGATTGTGACTTCTTCTAATGTTTCTGTAGCCTTTAGTGTGACCTCAAAGTAAAGAACTTGTAAGAACAACAAGAATGTAAAGCTTTGTCTTACCACATATTCCACCCAGTGACACATATTCAGCCAGAGATAATGTTTCACCGACATTTCTGTCTCTTGACATCATTATTTCATCTTTTCCTAGTCATTTTTGCTAATGCATAAAACTCTAAGATTTCTGTTATTAAGGTGATTCATTATGTTTTAATGTAGAAATTAGCTGAGAAATCTCGAGAGCTTGGTTCTTGTGTACATAACTATTAGTTAAGTGCAAATTTATTAGCATTTCTCATTAATACAGATGTCAGTGCTTCTAGTGACACATGTGTTAATATTTGTGATGTGTGTGTATGTGTGTTAGCTTTAACCATGTCTATGTTGTTATGGGTGAGAGTGAGGAAATGGGTGTCAGTGGTTGGGACTGACAGTGATGGGTAATTCGCTGTGATAAGTGAAGGAGGTCACTGATGGATGTGACTGCAACCTGACCATGAGCTGGACCTCAGTAATCACAAACTCATCATCCCTTCCCTGTTCTTTACAATATACCCTCTGCCCAACTGAACAGTATATATGAATGAACCCAAATAAAGCCTTTATATAAACTTTTAAGATTCTGGTGGGCCAGTGCAGAAAGCTACTCATCTTGAAAGTAGACAAACATCGCTCCTCCCATGACAAGCCTCACATGCAAATTCCCTTGCTTATTAAACCTGTACCATCTGGAGTGGTCTCTTTCTTCAGTCCCTCTTTGTCCTCTGTGTATGAAGCCAATTTTCAAACCAATAGCAATGTAGTTAAATGTAGTTCATATAGTGAAGTTTATCAGACTATATTCCTCCCGTGTGATCAATTATCTAACATTTCCCATTTTACTACATAAAATGGACCATCAAACACTGTCTAATGTTATAAGAATTTTAATTTAATCAATTAAGAATTAACTCATTAGTTTAGTGTACATATGTCTAGAACAAAACAACTGGAAAGTTTTTCTCTTAGATATTTTTTATACATGATCCTTTGAGATCTAGGTATTTGATTTATTAATAAGTAGCATGTTTGAAATCCTCTACCTAAAATTAGAGTCTACAGAATTAATGAAGTTTTGCCAAATCTTGAACAAAGTTGGTGCTGACACTGGGAGGTACGGTCTTCACAAACAGATTTCTAAACCCCACCCGGATAAAATGAGTAATAAACTTTTTTAAAAATCTCAAACTATAAGAGAATTAAATTTGCTAGTTATGCAGAATTCTTTGATGATAAGAGCGAATAAATACAGATAAAAATACGGGATTTTTGGTAGACAAAATTCTGCCTGTCTAGGAGGAAAACAGTCATAGCTAATTGTTAAGACATAGTTAGGTTGAGTCTCTGCAACATTTCCAATGCAGACAGATAGTAAAAGTTACTAATAGTTTTTTTTTTGTACACCAGAATAAAGATGAAAATAATAAATAAGTTGGAATAAATTGAAAAGGATTATAATAAAACAAAATATAGACACTTTATTTCCATTTTCTCTTTGCCCTTGACTTGTCCTTATCTACTCTGAACAAAGAGTCACAGAAACCTGTTACACTCTGGAATGTTAGTGCAGAGATAAGCACAGAATCTCTCCTGTGGAGACCCTAAGGCTCCCGTTTTTCAAAGGAGTTTAGATGTAATTGCATCTGCTGGCAGTAGGAAGGGGCACCATCTGTGTTTTTCTCCTCCCTTCCCCTCTACACCTCCCTCTCTGCCTCCCTTCTTTCCCTCTTTTCTTTTTTCTTCCTTCCTTCCTTTCTTTTTTTTCTTCATATTCTCATTCCATTAGTCTAGAATAAAAAATCTATGGCTTTATTTATTTGTACATCAAATTTAGAATAATATAAGTAGTCTTATTTTAATGTCTGCAGCCTTCCTATAGAAATCGTGTAGACACTCAAACGACCTCATAAAGAATCTAAAAAGGGGAAATTAAAAACCTTTCAGAGTTTGCCTCTTGCTTTCCTTATCACTATTTTCAAAAACATCCTCACCCACCTTCATCACTGTCTTCCAAGGCCTAGAAAACTTCTATCTCCCCTAGGAAGTACTATGTTCACTTCTTTCATTTCAAGCTAAAAGTATTCACTCTTCTTACCCCAAAGAGACATTGAAAGCACTTTTAAAACATTTATCTCTTACCCTTGTTTGTTCACTTTATTGTTATATATATGCTTGCTTTACTTCTCTTCTTAAATTAGGGCTCACAGATTTAAATACCATCAGGTGCCAGGCTAAACGTGAATGAAGGATCCAGTGTCGATGATAGAGAATAGTGAGGACTATGGAACCTGAAGAAGACAAGTTCAACCTAAATCAAAGTGTACTAAATTGCTATCCTAACAAAACTCTGCCAAACTTGATCTTAGCCTGTAAATGACTAAAATAGATTGTGTGACTCTCCTCTACCATAATAGGCCCAATATTTTATCAACTTTATACAAAGCATGGTTATGCATTATTAGCTAACCCAACAATGTGTTAATTGTCTGAATCAGCAAAATACTGTAGTCTCAGGTATTTCTCTATTCTTTGGTTCTACCACATTATTTGTCTAATATTTTAGTTCTTGGTTTATAGGACTGTCTTCCCCAAGTTGAGCGTGAGTTTCTTTAAGATGGATGTTAGGGGGAAGATCAAGACATAGTTATGTTTGTTTCTCCAATGCAGTGTGTGCTCTAGAGTCTGGTATGGAGGCACAGACATTTGATGATTGCCTAGAAGAATGAAGTCAGAATTCAGGTAGTAGGACTATCAGAAAGAACTATTAGGGAGCATGGTTTTGTGAGCTTCCAATCTTGTACTAGATAGGAGGAAAATATAAATAAAGTTGACTCTTAAGCAACATAGGTTCGAACTATGTGGGTCCACTTATACAGAGAAATGCATATATAAAAATACAGCAGTGGGGCACCTGGGTGGCCCAGTCATTGGGCATCTGCCTTCGGCTCAGGTCATGATCCCAGGGTCCTGGGTTTGAGCCCCACATCGGGCCCCCTGCTCAGCAGGAAGCCTGCTTCTCCCTCTCCAACTCCCTCTGCCTATGTTCCCTCTCTTGCTGTGTCTCTTTCTGTCAAATAAATAAAATAAAATAAAAATACAGTAGAATTCTGTAAATGTATTTTCTCTTCTTTAGGATTTTCTTGATAACATTCTTTTCTCTAACTTACTTTACTGTAAGTACACAATACATATTACATAGAAAATACGTCTTAATTGACTGTTATCATTAAGGCTTCTGATCAGCAGTAGACTATTAGTAGTTAAGTTTTGGGGGAGTCAAAAGTGATGACTTTTCAACTGTGTGAAGTCTTGGAGGCCCTAACTGCCATGTTGTTCAAGGGCTGAATGTACAGAGATAGATAGTTCTAGCATTTTCTTTATACAGATCAGAAATGCTGAAAGGATGTATTGTATTGGTGGTGATGAAAGGATTGTATTGATGAAAGGATGAAAAATAAATGATCTATATCAAATTTTATTTTTTTATTTAATATTTGTATATATTTGAGTGAGTGACTTTACCTATGTAGACCTATGTCTCTCTATCTTACAAGAATAAAAATTTGGCAGGAGTAGAGGGCTAAATGAAGGCAAAAATCCTCTTTAACCTAGAAGCCAAATGAGAATCACTGGTAATATGTTTTTTGAGAACATGGAAAAAATAAAAACAAAAGCAAAAAACAATTATTTTTTCCTAGAAGAATTTTAATTAACATAAATACAGGTATTTTTTTATGATTTTTCTTCTGAAATAAATTTAAACTTATAAAAAGGATCTAAAACAATACAAAATTATCCCAAATATCCTTCACACATATTCTCCAAATGTAACCATTTATAGCATTTGCTTTTCTTCTCTCTTCCTCCTTCCTTCCTCCCTCCCTCTCTCTTTTTCTCTCTTATTCATTTAATTATCATAACTCTTTAGCCAACTTTACTTTGGAAGTGTCTTTTTGTTTTTGTTTTTAAAGGTCTCATGGTTTTGAAGAGTATAGGCCAGTTATTTTAAACAGTATTGCCCAGTTGGGGTTAGTCCACTATTTGCTCAGGATTATATTCAATCTATGTTCTTTTGGGGCAGAAATATCAGAGAAGTTGTGTCCTGTCTTTCATAGTGCATCACGTCAGGAGGCACATGGCTCTCATTTGTTCTGAGTTTCACTTATGGTTAATTTTGATCACTTGAGGAAGGTATTGTCTTCCAGGTTTCTCTTCTGTAAAGTTCCTCTTTCTTGCTTTGCAGTTAATAAGTACCTTGTGAAGATATTTTGAGATCATACAATCATTTTATTTATCATCATAATTTTGGTCACTAGTCTTACCATAACAGTAGTCTTACCATTAGAGGTTTGATGTCAATTTTTTTATGTATTACTCAGATCACATGAAATATACGGTAACATACCAGGTTTATCTAGACCATGAGAATACTTCTGCAATCAGAAAGCTAAAGTCTTACTGATGAACTCCCACCATAACTTTAGAAGGTCAAGGAACCCATGGGTAATTCTGTTTTGACTATTACAACAGGCTGAAGAATATTTGAAGGTATAACTGATAGTCCTTTGGGAATTTTGCTTAATAGTTTAGACAACTTTGCCACCATATGTTTCAAAATTATTTTTAAAGAATTATACTTGTGGAATTATTTATCCATTTGTTTTTGATTTTTTGCTTTGTTTTGTTATTGATTATCCTTGGGCTTATAAGCATAAAAGATAGGATAAAACAAATGGATGTATAGATACCTTTTCTTTTTTCTTATTTTTAATTAGATTCCATTTTTAGAGGACATAAGCACATTTTTACCCTTTTATCTTTGATGCAGACTTTATAATGTTACATGGCATCCTGTCAATGTTTTTGCCATGAGTTTTGACAAATAAAGATGCAAATCTGTACATTATTTTGATTTACCAAAAAAGAAAATAATATGAGCTAATACTTGGTTTACTGGCCACTGGCAAGGATTATATTTTGCCTTCTTTATTTTTTTTTTTCGTTAACTACTCATTTGAACATTAAATGACACTTCTTATCTCTCTTAAATACTTTATTAGTGAGGTGCAGTTAAGGATAGCCAGAATATTTATAATGTAAGAGGCAGATTGCTTTGACTCAAAAATTGTTGTGAACATCAAGGAGTCTGAAAAACAACACTAATGATCTCTCAAAAATATGGACAAGTATAATCAAATAAGATTTGATTTAAAAATGAAAAACTAAGCTGAATTACCTGCAACCCAATTATCCAGGAAACTGAATAAAAGTCAATATACTTCTCACAAAGCAGATGACAAATCATTTATGTTAGTAAAGTGACAAAAAAGTTTAAAAAATAGTTCAATTGTTAACAAGAAACTATTAATAAAACAATACTTATATAAATGTTATTTGGGAAAGTTTTATTCTAGATCTAGCTTACTTAAATCATCTTCCTGCATTTGACGTGATTTCTCCATATTTTTAACATAGCTGTTTATTAATAATAGTAATAATGGTTGATATTATTTTGAAGATATATTTGAAGAACAGTTCTTTTTTTTTTTTTTAATGTGTCACAGTCGGAATCACTTTTTAGGAAATTTAACTTATTATTTCTTATGTTAGTCTGGTTTCTCCAAAGAAACAAGACCAGTGGGGTAGACAGATAGATGATAGGTAGGTAGATAGGTAGATAAACAGATAGACAGATTATAGACCTACTATACGTTTTTGAGAAATACTTTTTCCTTACTCAAACTTTTATTCTATTTAAGCCTTGAACTGATTAGTGAGGGGTCTGCTTTACTCTATCAATTCAAATGTTAATCCCATTCAGAAATTCCTTCACAGACACCCTCTGGGCACCCCATACCCAGTTGACACATAAAATTAAACACCACATTTGTGTTTAATATTATTTTGGTACCAGAAAGAGAAAATATTTGGGGGCATGTGAAATTTGAAGTGTTTGTTCAATATTAAGATGACAATATTTTACAGGTTTTCCAAAAGAAGGCTTACAACTTGGAAGATAATTTCTACTGGAGCTTAAAATTTGCTGGTCATTTCTCCAAAAGTAATGGCAGATGTTCTAAGATGTATTTGGGATTGGTATAGGAGATAGTAAAGACAGAGATGAAGTAGTTTAAATATGGGTCATTTAAAGTTAGCACATTTAATGCACAGGGCTTGTACAACCCAAGGCTTCTGTGCAAGCAAGGGAATTTGGAAAAAGTTTTGATGACAAAGAATCCTGATTTCCGGTATCAGAGTCAGGGTGGGAGGACATGTACTATGTGGTGCAGAGGAGTGGAAAACTTTGACTCCCAGAATTGGCATGCAGAACAATCCTGAGAACAAACTCAACAGTCTGGTTGGATAGAAAAAAAAAAAGAAGGAATAGTCCTAGATTTTGTGCTTTAGTCCTAAATTTTCAAACAATATAGTATGATTTGGCTTCTATATGATCAGAGGTCTTTCCCTATTTTCTTATGCTAAAATGAGTTGATACTATGTTTTTAAATGTTAACTGCTGCAAAATGGATTTAGGAAAAGTTGTCTTTGTAGCAATTTGTCATAGAAACTAACAAAGAAATATAAGTGGCTCTTTTGTAATAAAGCAAAAAGGGATAAAAAGTCACTGATTGGAATGGAAAAAGAAAGAAAATATATTTTTCATTTTGATGTGCATTTCACTAAGGCCTAGATTGATTTTAAAGACAATGTAGATAGAGAAACAAATATATATCTTCTATATACATTTTTATTGAGCTATAGATATATGACACATTTTATCAAATTGCACCTTAAGTATGAGCAGCTTATTATATGTCAATTAGACCTTAATAAAGGTGTTAAAAACAGTAAACCAAATCATATATCTCTATGGAAGGCATCATGATATCTTCAGGTAGTGACTGTCCACTTACATTGGATTGCATCAGTGGATTGTATCAGTTAACCAAGGAACTCAGTAATATTTTCACTGTCTTTCCACTGAGTTAACTTATCATTGCTAACTGAACAGTCTGTATTTCACATTGCCATAATCATAGCAATATTTTTTGACATTGTGTCCGTGGTTAGCTCTGTCCCCACAGTCTGACACTAAAGAGACTTTCTGGCAATAAGCACAATTTCTAGGCTTCATTGGCAATAACAAAATTGGAAGTATAGGATATACAGAACGAAGATAGGGAGAGGGGCACCTGTGTGGCTCAGCTGGTTGAGTGTCTGACTCTTGGTTTCAGTTCAGGTCATGACCTCAGGGTCTTGAGATCAAGCTCTGCCTTGAACATTGTGCCGGGTTCCATGCTCTGCTCAGAGTCTGCTTCTCTCCTTCTCCCTCTCCCAGCTCCCCTTGCTCTCTCTTCTCTCTAAATAAACAAATGAAAAATCTTAGGAAAAAAGGTAAAGAGAGTATGCTAAAAAATCTAATAACCTTGTCCATGGAATCAAAGAAAGGATTTATTATTTTTATTATTGTTATTTTTTTAATGTCCAGGCCTCACTTTTTTTTTTCACTCCCTTTAAAAAGGGATATCAGGGTATGTTCAAACATTTATCTTTCAAACTTTAAAGAAACAAAATGCATTGGATTTTTAAAGAGTAAGATTTATTGCACATGTCTGATTCATCAGAAAGAAAAAGTCATTTCTATTCTTTTATGCTTTACAGTTTACAGGTATGTTCACATGTGTGACTTCATTTAAGTCTCCTTAGGACCTAAGGCACTGATATTTTAATTTTTTAATCAAGTAGCTGAAACTTGGAGAAGTGAGTGACTCATGGTCAAGAGATAGTAAACCAACTGAAGCTGACAACTTCAACTCATTTCTTTGATGCAAAGAAACTGTCAAAAATATGGTCCTGCATTCCCGTCCTAATGAGAAATTCTTAGAAGTTCAGTTTCAGGGAAGTTCTTAAAAAGTTGGAAGATTTAGTGGAGAGTGACAGCGTCTTATCTTCATTGACCTGGTTTATTCATCCATAAAAATCATTGAAGGCAGAAGAGAAATAGGCTCGCAATGCAAAATAAAAAGTGAGCACTTTGGTTTATCACAAATGCAAGCCTTGAGTACTAAGAATACTGAATGGCAAATGGCCAACAAGAACTGCCAACTCAACATCTTCAGCAAATGGAATGAAATTCAGAAGTCTGCTATCAACCTGTGTGACTATTACACCAGGGAGCATTCTAATATCCAGGTGCTCTTTGAATGTAAAAATCCACTGAGATTCTAAGATCACCTGGAGGAAAGTTAGGATAGTTTTTCTGGAGAAGAAAATATTGTCATTGTCTGTCTCAAGACTCAAAGGATAAATAAAAATGTAAAAAAAAAAAAAGAAAGACAAGTGAAAAAGTTGAGATGTTTAAAATCTTAATAAATATACAGGTAAGGAAGGACTGAAATGATTTTGTTAAATACTTTGATGAATGATATATATGGGGTTTCTGACACATTGGTCTTCAGATATAACCAATAAGTTGTTTTTGGTAGCAACAAACTATTATTTCAGGATGGACAACAACCTCCTTTTAAATCTAATTTTGGGGAATTATTTTCTTTGATGATTAATTGGATTAAAACAGATTTGCTAGGAGACTTTTTTTTTAAAGATTTTATTTATTTATTTGACAGAGATCACAAGTAGGCAGAGAGGCAGGCAGAGAGAGAGAGGGAGAAGCAGGCTTCCTGCTGAGCAGAGAGCCCAATGCGGGGCTCGATCCCAGGACTCTGAGATCATGACCCGAGCTGAAGGCAGAGGCTTAACTCACTGAGCCACCCAGGTGCCCCGCTAGGAGACATTTTTTTTAAAGATTTTATTTATTTATTTGAGAGAGAGAGCAGGAGAGGAAGCAGGGAGCAGAGGAAGAGGAAGAAGCAGACTCATGCTGAACAGGGAACCCATGTAGGCCATCCCAGGACCCCAAGATCATGACCTGAGAAAAAGGCAGCCACTTAACCAGCTGAGACACCCATTGCTCCACTAGGAGACTTTTATAAAACTTTGTCTCTGTTCTCCTCCCCATTATTATTACAATTATCGTTTTTAATAACTAACAGCATTTAATATGTTCAGTGTTTTCTTTCTTTCTTGGAAACAGGAAATAGCTCAAGAAAAAATAAGAAAGAATAAGGGGGAAAAATTACAAACACACACACACACACACACACACATATAATTTACAGACATAATTAGCATTGATTGGAGTACTGTATGTTCAACTTTAGTTTCTTGGCTATCTAAAATTATTTGACACTAGAAGATAAACAAATACACTAAAAGTTGACTGTATGCTCATTAAAGTACTAAAATATTTTCATTAAAAATAACTAACTTATGGGGCACCTGGGTGCCTCAGTGGGTTAAAGCCTCTGCCTTTGGCTCAGGTCATAATCCCAGAGTCCTGGGATCAAGCCCTGCATCAGGCTCTCTCTTCAGCAGGGAGCCTGCTTCCTCCTCTCTCTCTCTGCCTGCCTCTCTGCCTGCTTGTGATCTCTGTCTGTCAAATAAATAAAATCTTAAAAAAAACAAACAAACAACTAAGTGTTTTTTTCATCTCAGTTCACCCTAACTAAAGATCTTAGAAGAAAACACTAGAAACCTTAAAAAGTGAAGTAAATTAAATAAATTAAATGCAAATTTATTCATTCAGCCTTAAGACTAATAGGAAAGACATACTGATATTGTTTAGTTTGTAAGTGAATTCACTCTATAAGACACATACCTGTTCTGGAAACAATTTCTGCAGTTGAAATTACTTTAAAAATGTTCTCAATCAATTATCTGTATCAGTAGCATTAAAAGACCATTTATGATTACTTAGCATTTTTTAACCATGGTTTTCTATTAAATAATTAGCAGTGATATCCTGAATCTAACTTCCTGAAAAAGTTTCACCTGTGTTAAAAGGTTATCGTGCACATACTTAGTGACTAAAAATAACAATAGCCTCTCAAATTCACACAGTGTTAATATTATTAAATTCACAGTTTCCATTCCACCAGTGTAATTGCTTTCCTTCATTCAATCCTAATTTACTTTTCTTTCTCTTCTCTTCTTTCATATCCCTCTCTCCCATCTTTCCTCACTTACTGAGTACCAATGAAGGGCTTGCACAAGATAAAATTAGATTTTAGAAAATCAAAAACAGAGGAGGTATACTTTGCTTTTTGAAAAGTATGATCCATGCAAATAAACAATTACAATATGATTTGATAAATATTACAAAGACATCTATTGTGAAATAAGACCTAGAAAGGAACAACTAACTATTCCAATAGGGATATGGTGAAACAGATCCCTCCTAGAATGGTGTTTACTATGAACTTCAAAGTGTGACTAGACATTTTCCAAGCTACAAGGGATATAGAGGAAAAAGAATCCCAGACAGAGTGTGGAAGAAATAATGTAGTGCAAATGAACTAACATTGAAAGAAAATTGTGATTTTCTTTGGAAAAGGTAATTGATTAACTATAATTTTAAGGAAACTTTTTCTTCAGGTTGGCACAGATTATGTCTGATCTCTCCAAGCCACACACATTTAAAAACAAAAATCTGGGGAGTCTCTTAGCTTGGGTTGCTATAACAAATTACCACAGACAGAATGTCTTAAACAACAGAAATGTATTTCTCACAGTTCTAGAGGCCTTGAAGTCTGAGAGATCAGGGTACCAGCATGATCTGTGAGCGCCCTCTTCCTGCTTTGTAATGGCCATCTTCTTGCTTTGTCCTCACATGCAGAGTGATCATCCCTCTGGTGTCTCTTCTTACAAGAGTCCAGTTCCATCATGACAGCTCCATTCTCATGACCTAACTCCTTCCTAGAGCCTCCACCTCTAAATACCATCATCTTGGGGATTAGGGCTTCAAGATATGAATTTGGGAGGGACTCAAGCATTCCATCCATAGCAGGAGAGTAGCTTCATATTTCTGTAGAACAAAAATCATTTTTATTTATTTATTTATTTATTTACTCATTTATTTAAAAATATTATTTATTTATTTGAGAGAGAGAGAAAGTGAGAGAGAGCATGAGAGGGGAGAATGTCAGAGGGAGAAGCAAACTCCCCACAGAGCTGGGAGACCAATGCAGGAATTAATCCCAGGACCCTGGGATCATGACCTTAACCGAAGGCAATTGCTTAACCAACTGAGCCACCCAGGTGCCCAATAAATTGTTTTTAAATGATATAAAGATAAAATGAGACAAAATATGTGCTATTTTAAAACTGATACCTCCTACTTCAGTCAATATCTAAGGTGGCTTATTTAGCTTCCAGAGCAAGTTTCAGTAAACTACAGCTCTTGGGCCAAACCTCACTGCTGTCTGTTTCTGTAAATAAAGTTTTATTGGACACAGTCATAACTATTTATGTAGAGATGTATGTATTGTCCATGGCTACTCTTGTGCTACAACAACAGAGTCAGTTTGTAGAGACAGAGATAATTTGGTTACAAAATACTAAAATATTTACTATTTGGCCCTTTATGGATGAAGTTTGCTAATCCATGCATTAGATCTGAAGTAATAATCCCATCTCAGATTTTCTGATTTACCTCATATGTGTCTGTTGGGAAATTACATATATATACACACATATATATATGTGTATATATATGTATATATGTATGTGTGTATATGTATATATATGTATGTACACACACACACACATACACACACATATATGACATACTTAGGACCTGGTTCTCCCTCTGCCTCTCTCTGTCTCTGTCTCTTATGAATAAATAAAAACTAAATGCTTAAAATATATATATTTAATAATATGTAAGTTATATGTATAATAAAATAATTATAAATAATGTAATGTATGTTCCATTGGGAAGTATGTATGTTTTATATATAATAAAATAAGTATAAATGATATAATTTATAGATATATATGTATTCATATATATGTATCTACCCATCTAATTATACACATACATACACACATAACATCAAGAAGTACTTTAAGGGGCACCTAGGTGGCTCAGTTGGTAAGGGGCAAAGACTTGGTTTCATCTCAGATCTGATCTCAGGGTCTTAGGATCCAGCCCCATGTCAAGCTCCCCACTCAGTGCAGAGTTTGCTTAACTTTCTCTCTCTCTCTTCCTCTGCTCCTCTGCACTTCGAATGCTTGCTCTCTTTCTCTCTCTCACTGAAATAAACAAATAAATCTTTAAAAAAAAGAACTAAGTATTTTAAATTACTAGCTTTAAATGATCCTTTACAGTTCCTTTTTTTATATAAGAACTGATTATATTTAAATATGTTTCAATTAGTTTATAAAAATAAAATGTGCTATAATTAATCCTTCTTCCCTGTGTCCTCTGCTGAACTTATTTTTTTATTAAATATTTGTCATTCCTTTGTCAGTCTTGCCCATTCTGTTCCTTAATATTATATTGCATTGTGACTTAGCATTTGAAATGTGGTCATAGTCAAGTTTGCTTCTCACAGGTTAGTTATTGGACACTGCTAACTATACTTCATCCTTCTCTAGCCCAAGCCTCTCCTATTTGAGGTAATTCAACCAAGACTTCTATCAATTGCCAAGTATTTGTGGAACATAGAATATCAGTTGTATCTCAACAATTACGGACATTCTTAAGAAGCATATTAAAACATCTGTCCTTCTACCTTCTCTCTTCCCCACCAACCCTTTTTCTTTCTTTCTTTTCTTTCTTTTTTTCCTTCCTTCCTTCCTTCTTTCCTTACTTCCTTTCTTTCTTTCTCCTTCACTAAATTTAATTTTCATGGATTTAATGCAATTGATTTTTGTACTAAAAAATATCCCCACCATATATCAAGGCAAAAGGAAACAGAAATATGTGGTGCATATTTTCTGAGTGAATGCACACTTGCTTTAAACAACAGTGCGTCTATAGAATCAACATTCACTAAAACTAAATTTATTTCAAGCGATATTAGGTTGTTGGCATTTATTAAAATGTTAAAGGGAAGAGTAGTTTAGGTAGTGGTTGATACTGGCATTTTCATGGAAGAAAAATGGGTTGAGGATAAACAATGGAGGTATCCAAGCTAGAGAAATCAGCTTGAAGATGTAAAGGTATAGGATAAATTCTGCTTTACTGACTCATTGGTTTTAAAAGCATTATGGAAGAGAAAGAACATACCTGTGTAGTATGATGTGCCAAAGAAAACACATATTTAATGTAAAGCACATGTATATATTATATATAAAATTAATAAGGTTATCAATATTAGAACCCTAAATTTCATTTTCATGTTTTGAAATGAAAGAGGAGTCTTTAATGCTTGTTAATTTTACTTTTAAAGTTTAAAAGTCATAGAACCATGTATGAGTTGTATGAGTCATACAACCAAGGATATGTGCCTTAAGTCCGTAGGTAAGGGGTCTTCTGTGAGGATTAGAATGGGGATAGTTTCTGTGTGGGTGATAAGGACTGGTAGTGGTCCTCAAGTCCCCTTTGTTCAGCCAGGGCCAGTGTATAGAGCAATGGACCCAGCAGGGTGTCCAGCTGCCACTGTTTTCTGAGACTGCTGGGTCCAGTCCTTCAGTCTTGTCTTCTCTGGAGGCTCCCTGAGTCAGAGACCAAAGCCTGAGGCCCTTTAAGGCTACATATATTTACACATGATACTAACATTCCCATTAATGTTGAAAGATAATCAGGCCTTAATGTTTCAAATAAGTCTGGGGGGTCATCAGTACTATAGTACTATTAGTACTTCAAATAATTTGAAAAGGAATCTTTGCAGAAAGTTTTCAGAGCATTTTCAAATTATATAGCGTTCTAGACCAAACTGGAAACTGCAACTATGTACAATTAATTCCAAGAAGAGACCCCTTACCTGAATCCAGCGATGGGCTAAACATGTACCTCTAAATAATTATAGTGTTTTGATCAGTTGCTTGAGATTTAAGTTATATGTCATCCCCATTTGTATTGTTGGCCTACAGGTAGTAATAGAAATTGAAAATGAAGCCACCCTCTCAAGTGTCATCGCTAATTTTAAGTTTTTTCTCATTATTATTTTTGCTTTATTTTGTGTTTCATCTCTGGACTTCATCAGAAGTTGCTATAGACATGCCCCAGGACACGTCATGTTTAAAACTGCAGGTTTTACTTCTGGTTAGAATGCAGCCTTACTTCTAAGGGTAGAATGACAAACTCAATTCTGTTTGTCTTCTTTGCAGCAAATTAAATTACTGGCACTTACAAGCTTTTGGAGAGCAGGTCACTCATTATTAAAATGTGTATTTCGGACCACCTTTAATTCAGCTTTGCTCTCCATATTTGCAAGTTTTCCCATCCACCAACCTGAATGCAAAGATTAATTCTCTGCCATGTTTTCATTTCATGTCATCTAACAAACTATGTTTATGTTTACTTTATAACTTAGGAAGGGAAGCTATTTTTCTTCATCATTTTCATTTGCATTACCATTATATCATCATCACCGGGGGGGATAAAAAGTCTTCCTAGCACTGACTCATGTCCAGGGTTAATCTAAGAATCTATAGGAAATGCACATGTATGGTCATAGAATTCTTTCCTTTGCAAATATGTCAAGCTTTACATCTCCTAACAAGAATTTTATTTTGTTTTTGCCCCCACTGGCTGAAAGTAGACATTTATTTCAATAAAGCTGTTTGTGCTCTGAAACTCTGCTTTGGTCATTGTCCTCAACAAATTATTCTTAAAATCTTCTAAGAGGGTGAATTTTTGTCTTTAATTTGTATTTCATTATGGGTCCCTTGAGGCAACATAGAGATGAAATCAGATAGGTCCCTGGCTTCAAATTCTTGGGGCTCAGCCACAGTTGCTTTATGTACTAGCTATGTGATTGTGACACTCCCCAGTTCAATTTTCTCACATACAAAATGAAAACATTAGGAATAGTTAACTCAGTGAAGTTATAGAGAGCAATAACAGAGTGAATGGTTCCTAATCAAAGTAAATACATGCTAGCTGTTATCATTCCAAGTCAAGTTAGGTAACATATGGCAGGCTCGGTAACAATAAGTTTGAATAACAGTTATTTTTATTTTTTGAATTATCTTGTAAATTAGAGGAATTTCTTAAGAGTAACACCCAAAATGAGTTATATAATTAGAACAAATACATGAACTTCCAAGATTATTGTCCTTAATAGGATAGCATGGATTATAATTAACATATAGGTTATAGATAATGAAATATAATGTATGTATATATGTGTATTGTGTATGTATATATGCATGTGTATATACACATATGTATGTATATATCTGTATATGTACACATGTATATATACATGTGTTTATATGTATGTAGGTATATGCATGTATGTAAATGTGTGTATACATATATACGTGTATATATATTATATATATATATATATATATATTTTAACGTTCTAGTTACAACTTCTCATTGCTTGAGATGCTTCTTTGCCCTCTTAGAGTTGCCAATCTAGAAGGATTTAAACAGATTTGAAATGTTTAATGAAGGAGTTGGGTGCTGGCACTGGATAGGTAATAAAAGTATGTGCATCTTTAGAAGCCAGAGAGGAGTCATCTTCACAAGAGAACATTCGACTCGTGAAGGTTTCATAAATTTATTTAATAGCAGTTCTAGATAGTGCTTTTACATTCCATTTTATCATAAATTTTGCTGTAGTGTGTTATTTCTCTCTGGACACCTTGACAGCTAAGTACAAAGTTCTACTCTTTCTAATGGGTATTCATAGGGCAGTTTTCTTTAACACATCCTGGTTCTAACACTGTTGGCATCGTTTCCTGATATTTTAAGTTCTTTGGTTAAAGAGGTTGCTTATTATTTGCTTAACTCCCTGGGAACTGTGCACTTAAACCATGAAATCCCTCTCCACTAAACAGGGCCTCACATTATCACCTTTGCCAAAGGCCAGGAAGGATTTATCATGGTGCTACATCATGCATTTGAATATGAACTGACATAGATCTATAATATGGTTTAGTGGAAGTAGTTGATGTTGTCTGAATGATAACTCTTGACCTGAGAAGCTCAGAAGTAATGAAAGGGGGATATATTTGCATGATTTGTGCCATAAGCAATATTTATAATGTAAGAGGGCTTTAAAGATTAATACATTCCCAAGGCAACACATGAAAGAGACAGGAAAGGTTATTCGATGATCATTCAAGTGCACTATTTATTTGCAATGCTTTCATCTGAAAGATTTTCTTCATTTTCTCCCTTTCCCCCATTAATTTAGTATACAAAGGGGACATTGATAACTCCCTACTTTTAAAATATTCTCTGTAAGTTTAACTCTTTTAATCAAGGAGAGGAGACACAGTATTGCTTGAAGAAATAGTTGATTGATTGTCTCTCATTAGTTAAATGGCCTAAAGTATTTTATAAGTTCTTATATCATTAACTCCTTATTTTGAGAATCAAATAGCTTAAAGTATTTTTCACAAAATAGTTACATTATTGCTTTATCTAATTATCAATTTGTAGAAGAAAAATTGATTTGTAAAGCCCCTAAGAAAGTATATAATTACAAAGTTTGAGAATTCAAGTCTGAGGTTGACAACACACTTAAAGATAGTCCTCAGCCTAATTTCTTCTGAATTACTTGTCATGAACTTTTAAATATCTATCTCAAAATAAGGAAAGTTTTCAAAATGGCTTCATACTCCTTATTTTTCCCATCTTAAAAATTAAATGATTCTTGGTGCAGTGCTAAAATGAAAAGATTGGTGGGAAGAATCACAAAAGAAAATGTTCAAGAAAATTTAAGGGTTAACTCAGTTTTAATAACTACATATATTGTATTTTTAATTCCTTTGGCAAATGATGTTGTGATAGTATAGTTGTGTCTACTCATTTCTAAAACAGTTGAAACTAATTGGAAAGCAAAGAGTTCTGTCAGTCAAACATTAGATTTTACTCAAAGTGTCAAATTGCATTCAATGAAGATACAGAATAGGATGTTTATTCCAGAAATGTGGACAGAGGTTGAGCAGCCAATAAAAAGATTCCCTGCTGCAAGGGCTTGCACTCTTGCCCTGCTTTCCATCACAAGCTCTGTGTAGGAGACTTATTTTCTCATTCTCTTTTTGGTAGATTAGATCTCAATGATAAAAGAGTTGGGGATATTATGACTTACTTGGTAATATTCCTCTGAGGGAAAAATAAATTCATTCTCTCTTATCTCATGTTTCATGAAGCATGATCTAATATTGCTTCCATTTACAAATGAGAGAATTATTTAGGAAATTTAGCCAGGTTAATCCAAGAAATAAGTAGGACCAAAACTAGAGGTCTCTTGCTTTTTATTTTTTTCAATACATATTTAACAGTAATTTTCTTTGAGATCAGCTGCAAAATTTTGAAGAGTAACTTAGAGAAAGTATTTCTATTTTCCTCTTAGAGGCACACAAAACATAAAAATGGCAGTTGTTTAAGGATGATCACTTGGATCCATTCTCGAGTTTTGAAGAACAGTAAGCTTTGTACTTACAGTGTAAATATAATATATATATTTATATATTCATATTTATATAATTTATATATAAATATATTTAATAATTAAGTTATTATAGCAAGTTAAATGGATCCATATAAATTACTTCCTAAGCATTATGGTCTTGACTTAAAACCAAATGAATGTTCTTCCCAAATGGTCTCTGTTCCATCCTAATAGCTTTGAAGGATAAGCCTGCTTACTTCCACTTTGAAGATCTATTTTCATTTGAGTACCATAGACTCACTGGAAAGATCTCTCTGCTTTACTAATCTAAACTGAAGAGGAAAATTCACATTCTCTTTACATTGTTTCCCTCACACCTGATAGGATGATTATAGGCTATACAATCAATTAGTTCTAAAGCTGTAGACTTTAGCTGTATATTGGGTACACCACTGCCCTCTTGAAGCATAACTATGTACATCTTTGTAAAACAAGGATAATCCTGTTCTTGTGTTACAGAATTATTGCTAGGGTTTGAATAATAAAATGCATGATAAAGTCCTCGACGCATTGTGAGTGGTAAATATTTGATATTACATTATTACTTATTTAACATCTTCTAATGTTCTGCAAGCAAACATGGAGTGGGTTATATTGCAAGGTGGAGGTGGAAAATACATCAAAATAAAAATCTTATCTTACCACCTGTGGCACGAGATTCCTTCCTTTTCAGAATATTCTTTTTTTAAAGATTTTATTTATTTTTGAGAGAGAGAGAGCACACATGAGGGGATGGGAAGGCAGAGGGAGAAACATTTCCCACTAAGCAGGGATTGGAGGACCCTGGGATCATAACCTGAACTGAAGGCAGATGCTTAACCTACTGAGCCACCCAGGTACCCTCAGAATATTCTTGAATCATATTTGCCTATTAATTTACCATTGACTGGTTGCTTGCTACCATAATTATGTATATGTCCAATTACTCCAACTCAACTACAAGCATCTTGAGGGAAGGTGTCTGGACTTTTAATTCAATCTAAATATACAGTCTATGTAATAATTTATAATCCATAAAATGTATTTTGAATACAAAAGAAATTCAGGAAGTGTTTCTTTGAAAGAATAGGTCATGTACCTAAGGTCAGATGATCGTATTTCCATTTGTGTTTCTTAGTCTTTGAAAGTTACCTTTCCTTAGGAAAATCACTTAAGCACAAGGAGCAGCATTACCCTCATCTATACAATTGTGGTAATGCTACCTCCCTACTACTTAGAATGATGTGAATCATACAAGATAATGCAGATGAAAGTACTCTAAACTTTTAACATGTGTCAAGTTAAGAAGTTAAAGCCCTAAGTTGGAAATGAGAGTGAGAGTTGGCTCTTATTATGTTGCCTCAATGCATAATACTATATATTTAGTTGCATTTATGTACTCGAAATGACAATGTGATTTTGAGAATGTCCTCAAATACAGTAATTTGCAGATGGATGTGATCTGCTTATAAACAAGAGCACTGTTAGGAGTATTCTGTGTCTCCTAAAATCTGTTGTTGTATATCATGCTGACATATGAATAAATGTGAAGAAAATAATTAAGGGAAAAAAATCACTGGCACAAATGTCATGTTGCCAGCATCATGGATCCTCCTCCCGTGGACGAGGAGATAAGCTTGGAGAACTGAAGTGGAATGAGAATAATTTTTATTATTTCTTCTCACTCCCAGACTGAACTTTCACCCTTCTGAAAGAATAGTCTTGAAATTCAACCTCCCTTCTCAGGCTTTAATAAACATAGACAAGGTTTATTTCCATTTCTTTCAGAAACTTGAGTGAGAAATGTTGAAATACCACATGAAAGGCCTTGCTTATAGGGTTTTCCAGCTGAGACTGGAGATTGAAGTGGTGAACATTCTCACAAGGGATCCAGGCCTTCATGATATTTCCAGACAAACCTCGTGGCCCTGCAGGGACAAGGGTAAACTTATGGTGAGTATCCGAGGCTCGCCCTGGTAGACCCAGTTCCGTTCGAAGTTGTCTCACACAAACGGTGGTAACGAAGAGCTTTAGACAAGTTTTCTTGATGATATTTTGCATTTTGTACATTACTTACATTATTTTCTCTGCTTTAAATAGGAAAGGCAAGGCTATTTTTCACTTAATGTCAATTTTTTAACTACATTGTGGAAGATCCAACTTCTTCTTCCTTCTTTTTTTTTTCATTTTTTAAATTTATTCAATGACCTCTCCTCAGAAAGAGGCTGATGGAAAATGAAGCATTACCTGACTTAATAGGTTTCAATCTCCTGCACAGGCAGCTTCAGTGATATTTTGGAGTCTGTTAAAAGGGACTCAAAATTGCACAGCAGGAAGGAACTACCAAATAATTCCTTGAAGCTCTGTTTTCTAGATTATCAAAAAAGAAAAATAGGAAAAATGCATAATGTATTACTTTCTTTGGTTGTTGTTCTGTTGATGTAAGATATGGTCTTCCTTACTAGACAAGTACAAGGAATACCTATAGCATATCCAAGTAAATGGCCATAAATGATAAATGAGATCAAAATAAAAGCATAACTATTGAAATAATAAGAAAATATAGTTTTTAGTTTAAAAAGTAAGATATTGTAACAATCTTTCAAGTTATTTGGGTACCTTATTTTTTTTTTTCAAAGCAGGGTCACATTTTATTTTATTTATTTATTTTTTTTAATTTCTTTTCAGCGTAACAGAATTCATAGTTTTACACCACACCCAGTGCTCCATGCAATGCGTGCCCTCACAATACCCACCACCAAGCTCCCCCAACCTCCCACCCCCCGCCCCTTCAAAACCCTCAGGTTATTTTTCAGAGTCCATAGTCTCTCATGGTTCATCTCCCCCTCAATTTCCCTCAACTGCCTTCTCCTCTCCATCTCCCCATGTCCTCCGTGTTATTTGTTATGTTCCACAAATAAGTGAAACCATATGATAATTGACTCTCTCTGCTTGACTTATTTCACTCAGCATAATCTCTTCCAGTCCCGTCCATGTTGCTACAAAAGTCGGGTATTCATCCTTTCTGATGGAGGCATAATACTCCATAGTGTATATGGACCA
>PISX010006217.1:0-100192 GCA_004024625.1 Mellivora capensis
GTCGCCAAACTGTGGAAAGAACCAAGATGCCCTTCAACAGACGAATGGATAAGGAAGATGTGGTCCATATACACTATGGAGTATTATGCCTCCATCAGAAAGGATGAATACCCAACTTTTGTAGCAACATGGATGGGACTGGAAGAGATTATGCTGAGTGAAATAAGTCAAGCAGAGAGAGTCAATTATCATGTGGTTTCACTTATTTGCGGAGCATAACAAATAACATGGAGGACATGGGGAGATGGAGAGGAGAAGGGAGTTGAGGGAAATTGGGGGGGAGATGAACCATGAGAGACTATGGACTCTGAAAAACAACCTGAGGGTTTTGAAGGGGTGGGGGGTGGGAGGTTGGGGGAGGCAGGTGGTGGGTATTATGGAGAGCACACATTGCATGGAGCACTGGGTGTGGTGTAAAACTATGAATTCTGTTACGATGAAAAGAAATGAAATTTTTTTAAAAATGTGGCTAACAGAAAAAAAAAGAAATTTAAATAAATAAATAAATAAGGTAATCTCAAGAAAAATTGCTTGTATGCTATTACTAGCTAATTTTTATAAGATTTATATACAGGTGGCCCTTGAACAGCATGGATTTGAGTTGTCCAGGTATATTTACACATGGACTTTTTACAACATAGTACTGTAAGTGCATTTCCCCTTCTTTAGGATTTTTTTTTCCTAATGTTTTATGCCCATGAGACAGGTGTGGAGGGAGCCCAGCCACCATCTGGGCAGAGGGACCTTCCTCCAGCAGGAGATGCAACCCACCCTGTGTGTAGAGGTCCACAAGCTGAATATTGCTTATGTCTGTTTGGCCTCATTGCTTGGCCACATGGGTGACAAGGCACATGAAGCCCCACCCATTATCCCAGGGACTTGTCCAGGTTAATCATGCACCCCTCCCTGTCCATGCCTGAGAACTCACACATACAGTGAGCAAGGGCCAGTTGTGGCCCAGGTTCCTGTACAGCAGCCCTGCCTCCCTTCCTTATGATTTCTCTTAATAACTTTTTTTCCTCTAGATTAGTTTATTGTAAGGACACAGTATATAACACAAATAACATACAAAATATGAGTTCAATGGCTATGTTATTGATAAAACTACCGGCCAACAGTGGGTTATTAAATTTGGGCAAGTCAGAAGTTACATGTGGATTTTCAGTTGCACAAGGAAGGAATCAGTATCCGTAACTTCTGTGTTGTTCAAGTGCTAACTGTATATGCAAGGTTTATAAGCATAGACTATTTTGGGAGGAATACCGATGAAATTAAGAGTGGCTGGCTCTAGAGATAGGAACTAGCAGGGCAGGTGGAGGGCTGGAGGTTAAAGATTTGTATTTGGTGCCTTTTGAATGTTTCCATTTGCAACTCTTCAAAAATAATCATATTTAAACCTACAAAGGGTGAATCAATCCAAAACAAATTGCTAAAGGTGGCTAAAATTTCATGTATTAACTTTTCACCACCTCAGATGAATGAGTTTCACCACCTTTGGGTGACATAGCCCTCAATGATGCAATGAGGACAAAACTGCAGTATTTGTTAAGGCTGTTGTTTTTGGATATATATGTATCCAAACCAACAAAGTTGCTTTTGGATATACATATTCATAGCTTTCAGATAAGGTGCAAAAAAAATCAGAGCTTTCCCCAGTGTATTTTGTGTTTGTTGCAGAGGAGGCAGGAATTGGCAGCAGTCTAGCGTCCTTGAATCTGTTGCCCTCCCCCAGACACACATGCACATCATCATTTTGTAAAGGTCATCTCACAATAAAGGGGCTGCCAAGTCAGGGTGGAGACAGCTCAGCCATGGCCCTTGTTACACTGATCCATGTTGCCTTCCATCCCTCATCAGCACTGAAGTCAATATTTCATCTGGGAGCTAAAATTAAGTCATCACCCCTCCTGCGAGTAACACTACTCCTAAAATAAAAATTTTACAACATTAGGTTGGAGGAGGATCACTTAGCATTTAAAAACACTTCCCCTGTGACCTTGAGCTTTTATCGCTTGGGAGCCAAAATAAAATCTCTGAAGCAAGATTTATGAATAAATAATTAACCATGAAAATAAAATCAGCACTGAAAAAAAAGTGGGTCCTTTCCATTTACAATGAAAGTTTCTTTTGTGGATATCATACTCTCTTTTGTGCACACAGCATTTTTAAGAAAAAAAAATCCCAAGCTATGTGAGCCTGATGTTAACTACAAGAAATATAAAAACTTGAGGACAGGCTCTACATGGTGTGCTTCTTCCATGCATTTCCCTGGATCCTTAGAATGTGCCCAAGTCACCCAGACACCCAACAGCAATGGCAAGACTCACTATTCTCCATCACTGGTGCCTTTTCCTCCTTGGGGTTGGCTTCTCTCCATTCCATGCCTCCCTTCCCAACAGGAGCATGGGATGCTTTCCCAAGGGTCTACCAACCAGCCCACACTCTTCCCAGATGAAGGAGTAAGGAGCGAAAGCAGCAAGGTTGAGGTCTTCAGAGAAGACCCAGGGCTCTACAACCCCACCTCAGAGTAGGATTCTTTAAGAGCTGCTCACCCAAGGAGACAAAGTGATGCCTTTGGAGAAAGTTCAACCCACTTTCCAGGCAACTTGGAAAAAATATCACAAAGAAAGAGAGTTCCCTCTGTCTTTTTTTTTTAATTTTTTATTTTTTTAATTACTTTTCAGTGTGCTAGAATTCATTGTTTATGCACCACACCCAGTGCTCCATGCAATACATGTCCTCTACAATACCCACCACCAGGCTAGCCCAACTTGCCCACCCCCCCACCCTTCAAAACCCTCAGATTGTTTTTCAGAGTCCATAGTCTCTCATGGTTCATCTCCCCCCCAATTTCCCCCAACTCCCTTCTCCTCCCCATCTCCCCGTGTCCTCTATGTTATTCCTTATGCTCCACAAATAAGTGAAACCATATGATAATTGACTCTCTCTGCTTGACTTATTTCACTCAGCACAATCTCTTCCAGTCCCGTCCATATTGATGCAAAAGTTGGGTATTCATCCTTTCTGATGGAAGCATAATACTCCATAGTGTATATGGACCACATCTTCCTATCCATTCGTCTGTTGAAGGGCATCTTGGTTCCTTCCACAGTTTGGCGGCCATGGCCATTGCTGCTATGAACATTGGGGTACAGATGGCCCTTCTTTTCACTATATCTGTATCTTTGGGGTAAATACCCAGTTGTGCAATTGCAGGGTCATAGGAAAGCTCTATTTTTAATTTCTTAAGGAACCTCCATACTGTTTTCCAGAGTGATTGTACCGGCTTGCATTCCCACCAACAGTGTAAGAGGGTTCCCCCTTCTCCACATCCTCTCCAACACACGTTGTTTCCTGTCTTGCTGATTTTGGCCATTCTAACTGGTGTAAGGTAGTATCTCTTTTAAATGAAAACTGGATGTTCAGAGAGAGCTAACTCATCGTCTTTGGCTCTGATCCTCCTTACTCTCTCTGAAGACCTGCAATGCCTTCCCTTCCCCAAAAGCCTCACCTCCTGGTGGGCTGCCCATGTCATCCTCTTTCAAGCAACTGAAACACACTGAAACCTCACAGTCTGTGAGGACACGTAAAATAAGCTGAAAATCAACTCTTTGTTTTTTGTTTTCACAACTCTATTGTTTTTCATTAAACTGTTCTAATCGGCCTCCCTGCTGACTCATTTTAGTCAGGTATTCTCTGAAGAAAGATAACAGATCAAATTATCCTAAAGCCCAGCCAGCTACCAAGAATCAGAAGAAGGCCTTTTCCAGCTTCCTGCCTATGCATCAGGCAAGTTCTCCCTCCCAAGTAGGGAGTAGGGTTGGGGGGGATGGGGCAAGCCATCCTGGAGCAGCCCAGGTCTGGGAAGTTCAACATGGAAGTCTCCAGGCTGGTAAGGAGCCTTGTTCCTAGGGATGAGAACAGCAGAAACACTCTTCCCATCAAAGGAATTCAAACTGAGATTAATGCTCTTCCATCCCCCAAACTTCTCCTCAGAAGTGAGGCTCATTTTAGGAATTCCTCCAGCAATTGTGTGGTCCCTCAGGGATTTTATACCTCCAAGATTCCAGGATTCCCATGCTTCCTGCTTTGAGGAGGGATTCTCAGTGGGTTTGCATGACATTCCCTTACGTTGAATTTCCCTTGGAGTATCTCTGGGATGATATTAGCAAAAGCGCCTGTAAACTCTGAAGCATGACACCAGTGGCAATTTGTTTGTGGGTTTAGCAAACTGCTCACTTCTGTTATCCTATATCCCTGATGAACTTATACTGCTATCTTATTCTTAAATCAACTTTTTTATTCTTGCCTTAAATATTTTTAAACAGCTTTATTGAAGCATAACTGACATATAATGAACTGCAAATACTCATATGTACAACTGGATGAGTTTCAGTAAATGTAAACACCCATAAGACCATCCTTCCAGTCAAGGCGAAAAACATATCCATCACCCTGAGAAGTTTCTTCATGCCCTTCTGAAACCAGTTGAATAGTGAAATAACAGTTTTTGCTCAGCTGTGTGACTGTGGGTCTCTTCCACATTTTCATTTCCTCACGTGTTAACAGATGAAATGGGACTGAATGATCACCCTCCACGCCCAAGGCTTCTGTGAAACTAGTCTTAAAACCAGGCCTCGAGGATGGGTTTCCTATTGTTCTTTCATCCTCAAGCTATGACACAACCCATGGCATCATAATATTTAAATTTTTTTCTAACAAAATTCCACTCAGCCGCCTCTCTGACACCAGTTTCACAGACGGAGGACCAGGGTAGTCACAAGGGGTGTCCCACGCTCAGAAGGGCCATATAGTTGGAATTTTACACTTTATAGTTGCCATCTTGAAATTCTTAATAATTTCATCTTTGTGTTGTTGGTGGTGGTGGTGGTATTGTTGTTTTCAGTAGGCTCCACACCCAGCATGGAACCCAACACTGGGCTTGTACTCACGACCCTGAGATCAAGACCTGAGCTTAGATCAAGAGTCTGATGTTGAACTGACTGAGACATGCAGGCGCCCCAATGATTTCATCTTTGAATTTGTGCTTAGTAAATGAAGTCCATGGAACAGTGGAGCAAGGAGCTTGGAGCTTTGACTCACATATAATTCTACCTCCCACCATCCTCCCACCTTCCTACCACTCAGCCATCTGCTCTCTGTACCGTGGTACCTTGGCCCCTCATTCCTGATCCCATCCCACAATCATGGCCATCCTCCACCTGGGTAGAGATCAGGTAGCACAGGGGAAGAATTCTACATTTTGCTGTTATTCCCTGCCCTCAGGAGGGGAAGGATTGGGGCGAGACATTCATTCTATGGCATCTTGAGACAGGGCAAGACAGCACCCATCCCGCACCCAGCTGGCAGCACCACCACACGTGTGATGCGCAACTGGGGGAAGGGTTGCTATGAGGGGCGTCAACTTCAATCCAGGTGCCAAGCACATCCAAGCATAAGATAGGGCAGCCAGCACATGGGAACAAAGATTGGCTTCACAGCCCCACCTGGCCCCACGTTTTTATTTTTCACCAAGACCCTCAAAGTATGTGCTCTCTAAGACCATATTTTACAAATATAAATTGTCTAGGAATCAACAGGACAGTTCTCCATTTCTGCCATGTCAAGAGGTAATACAGGAAATGACATTTCATAGTGCTGAAAGTAATGATTAGTTGGTGACCCTCTGCCCATGGCCATCATGTCACCCAGAGGCAGAAAGAGACAGCTAGTTCAAGGAACAGCACAAAATGGCTAACCAATCTGGAGTTAAACTGTAGCAAATACTAGGCTGAATTATTGTTTCAGATTACTGGGTACAAACATCCGAGCAGGTGGCAAACCTTCCTGGTCTGATGTTATGTTGAGGTTCTGCCCACCCTTCTGCGGATGCCTCTTCTACCACCTCACTGCTCTCTGAGATGGGTTCAATAGAAAATAGCCCCCCAATGATTTGCTAGGGCTGCTATAGCAAAGTAACATAAACTGGATGGCTTAGAATAACAATGTTAATTGTCTCACAGGTTTGCTTTGGAAGGTTTTCTCTGGTTGCTCCTGGTGGCTCACCACAATCTTTTGGGTCTCTTGGCTTATAAACACATCACCCTGATCTCTGCTTTTTTTTTTTTTAATTTTTATTTATTTGAGAGAAAGGCAGTTAGAGAGCATGAGCGAGGAGAAGGTCAGAGGGAGAAGCAGACTCCCCGTGGAGCTGGGAGCCCGATGCGGGACTCGATCCCGGGTCTCCAGGATCATGACCTGAGCCGAAGGCAGTCGTCCAACCAACTGAGCCACCCAGGCGTCCCACCCTGATCTCTACTTTTGTGTCCACTTGGCGTTCTCCCTCTGCCTATGCCTATGTCCAAATTTCTCCTTTTATAAGGGCCTACATTACTCCAATATGATATCATCATAACTTAACCAGTAACATCTGCAAAACCTTATTTCCAAATAATGTCACATATTCTGAAGTACTAGGGGTTAGGGCTTCAACATGAATTTTGGAGGAGAAACACATCTCGACCCGTAACAGCACCTTGAGTCAACCATGAGAGACCATGCTTCACCACAATTACTCCCGCAGGATGAACAACATTGGCCAGCCCAAAATTCACCATCAGGGTGAGTAAGTTTTGACTAGAGAAAAAGAGAGAGAAATGTAAGTTTCCTTGGCTCTAGAATGCAGCTGGGGTTTAAGACAGAAAGTTGGAGGGAGGAAAAGGAGAAAAATGAAGGATCATCACAGAAGAAGGAGTTAAAAGGACACAGAGTAGCAGAGCTAAAGGCCTGGTTTTGCCACCTTCCCAAAAGCCAGGTCCTGTCCTGGGGCTGGAGGAAGAGCTGCTTTTGTCAAAAAGTTGCCTGTTCTGGTCTCCAACTTCACTCTCATTTTCCCAGTCTGGGAGCTTAAACCAGTACACACATGTGCACATATGCACGTGCACACATGCACACACACACACTACTGTCAAATAACTCATCTTTAACATTCTTCCCTTCATTGCAGCAAGGGCCAATTTCTCTTCCAAAGAAAGTTCTTCCAGGAATGGGTTCTTCATCTCCTACTATGCCCAGGCCTGAATCAACACTTCTTAACTGTGTTAAGCAAAATTCTGCAGCATCTGCAAGCCTGAATATCAAAAGCCTGTTTTAAAAAAAGAAGAAAAGTTGGAACTGCTTCACCTTGCTGAAAAAAAGCAATCATTTTAATGCTTCTTCAAATATATTCAAGTGTATTATGATGTACATACAAAATGGCAGATGGGTATTTAAAATCCTATTAAGAACCCCTGCCTTATCACGAGTCAACCTCAGCACCTGTAATCTCCTCTACAATCCTGCTTTCCCAGCAGCTGTGGTGTTAGCTCACTGCTTGCATAGCAGAGGAAAGGTAAATGTATGTATGTAAGTGCACAAACGTAAACTTATTAATAGCCCTAAATGTTCAACAAATGAGCAGATTTTAAAAATTCATTAACAATTCCGTTCTTAATCCATGGATTTGTTCATTTAATAAATGTGAGCTTATAGTAAGGAGCTATTAGCATTTCATAATTGCTCTTTGGAGGGATCTGATGAGGTGATAAATTAGATGGGGTTTTACCCTTTTCTGAATCCACGTGTGTTGAAATCCTCTGCTATGGGAAATAATCAAGCCTTTCCCAGGAGTGGAGCCACATGGTTTTGAATGGCCCTGGCACACCAGAAAAATGATTGGCATTGATGCTCACTTCCCAGAGTCAACATCTTTGAGTTATTCTCATTGTTTCCAGGCCATTCTGCCATTTCTAAAACTACAGATTCATAAAAGCTCCTGCTTTTTATTCCTAAGTACCTTCCTACTTGACCAAGAGATTCTCAGCTTATAATAATTTAAGGTAATTAAAAGGTTTTAAGTAGTAGGTACATGATAAATTTGGAAACCCCAAAGTGGTGGTCAGTGCAAGTCCAATGTACTCATTTGCTGAGTACTGTTGCACATTGGTGAACTTCACAGAAATTAGCACTATGTGAGTATACACACAAACGCCTTGCCCAAATATAAGAGCGTAGCCTGGTGGGAGAAAAAAGCAAGGGACATGTATCAGCCAGCTCAGGCTGCCACAACAAAAGACCAAAGACTGGGTGGCTTAAACGACAGGTATTTATTTCTCACAGTCTGGAGGGTGGAAGTACGAGCATGGTCAGGTTTTGGCAAGGGTTCTCTTTTGTAGATGGTCACCTCTTCTCCAAGTCCTCATATCACACAGAGCAACACTCTTTCTCTCTTCCTCTTCTTATAAAGCCACTAACCCCATCATGAAAGCCCCACCTTTATGTCTTCACCTACCCCTAATTACCTCCCTCCCAAAGGCCCATCTTTAAAAGCCATGATATTAGGAAGTTACAAGTTCACATGTGAATGGGGGTGGGGGGGGGACACAATTAGTCTATAGTTTATAGTCTATAGTCTATAGTATTCTGCCCCTGGCTCCCAAAATTCAGGTCCATCTGGCATACAAAATGTATTCATTCTCTCCCAACAGTTCCAAATGTCTTAAGTCATTGCAGTGTCTGTTCTAAAATCTCTTCTAAATCAGATATGATGAGAATTAAGGTAAAACTCATCCTGAGGCAAATTCCTCTCCAGCTGTGACCTTATAAATCCAGTCAAGTTATGTGCTTCTCAAGTATCACTGTGGGACAGGCATAGGATACACATCCCCATTCCAAAAAGGAAGGGATGATGAGTCCCAAGCAAGTCCAAAACTCAGCAAAGCAAATTCTACTTGACTCTAAGTCTGAAGAATGTCCTCTTTGATTTGATGCCCTTTGGGACCCACTGGTACTACCTCCATAGCTCTGAGGGGTAGTGGGTCACACCCCTGGGACTCCAGGAAGCTCCATTCCCAAGTTTCCACAGGATGTCTCAGCCACAGGGCTCTGCAGGACAGGCCCACTCCCAAGTCTGCAGTCAGAAGCCACCTGGTGAATTGGAACCAAAGCAGCGAACCTGGTGGCCTTTAAGTTGCCTTTAGGTTCCTTCTATTTTCTTAAAGAGTAGTGAACAGGGGTGCCTGGGTGGCTCAGTGAGTTAAGCCTTTGCCTTCGGCTCAGGTCCTGATCTCAGGATCCTGGGATCGAGTCCCACATCGGGCTCTCTGCTAGGCGGGGAGCCTGCTTCCTCCTCTCTCTCTCTCTCTGCCTGCCTCTCTGCCTACTTGTGATCTCTCTGTGTCAAATAAATAAATAAAATCTTTTTAAAAAAAAAAAGAGTAGTGAACACTTTTTTAACTAAATTGTTCAGTGATCCAGTCCTGTATAATCTAAGAGGTCCAACAGCCTTCCTTCATTTTAGCTCATTTTTTTTTCTATCTCTTTTAGTTCAAACTGGCAAGATCTTTGTTGATATAATCCCAGCTCCATTCCTGGCTCTGTTGAGAAGGCTGGCTAAAACCACGAGTCACCCCCAAGGCCTGTTTATCAAATGGTTGTTCAGCCCACTATTGGGTTCCCTTTAGAACAATCTTTTTCACTTTCTAAAATATGGGATAGGCTGATGATTTTCTGAATCTTCAAGTTCTGGTTCCTTTTTGTTTAATAATTACTTCCTCAATTCAGCTCTCTCTTTTTATATTTTACTATAAGCATTCAGGAAAAACCTAGCTACTCCTTCAACACTTTGCTTAGAGATCTCCTCAGTAAATATCTGTTTTTTTTTTTATTTCTCACAAGTTCTACCTTCCAAAAAACACAAGAACATTGTTCATTCATGTTCTACACCTCTTTGTAACAAGGATCACCTTAGCCCCAGTTTCCAATAACATACTCCTCATTTCCATCTGAGAGCTCACCTGAATTGCTTTCAACATCCATATTTCTAGCATGCACCTCAAAACTCTTTAAGCCTCTATATATTGCCCAGCTTCAAAGCTGCTTCCACATATTTAGAGATTGCAACACCTCCACTTCTTTGTACCAAAATCTGTATTAGTTTGGGTTTTCCATAGAAACAGAACCAAGAGGAGGAGAAAAAGAGAGATAAGGGTAGAGATAGGGATAGAGACATAGATAAGGGTAGGGGTAGGGATGGAGATAGGGAAAGAGAGAGAATGGGCTCCTGTGATTATGGATTCTAAGAATTCCCAAGACCTGCAGTCAACTAATTGAAAACCTAGGAGAGATAATTGCATAATTCCATTCTGAGTCCAAATTCAAAGACAAGAGAAGACTAATATTTCAGGTTGAAGACAGGCAGAGAGAGAGACAGAGATTTCTCTCTTACTCCACCTTTTTGTTCTATTCAGGCCCTTCAGTAGATTGGATGAGGCACACCCACCTTAGGGAGAGCAATTGGCTTTACTCAATCTACTGATTCAAATGTTCATCTCATCCAGAAAAATGTTTAACCAAATATCTGGGCACACTATGACACATGAAATCAAGTTGACACATGAAATTAACCATCACAGGACTCAAGGAAGATCAGGGCACAGCATTGTAACAGAATGCTTTCTGCCTCTCCACTCTATGCCCCACCAGCTCTTTCCCTCAGGACACATGCCAAGTGCTCCTTTGACTGAATGAAGTGGAGAGAGGTAGGAGGAAAAGGAGAGGAAATGGAGAAGACAGGTGGAACCAGGAGAATTTCTAGATGAGTTTGGGACCAACATAATTTGGGGGTAAAATTCAATTGGGGTACTCCACCAATTTATTAAGGGGAATTTTTAATAATCCCCTTGTGTTGGATTATATCTGTAGTACATCAGTACATTAAGAGGACCTATAATTGGGGTACCTGTGTGGCTAAATCAGTTAAGCATACAACTCTTAGTTTTAGCTCAGGCCATGATCTCATAGGCATTAAGATGGAGCCCTACACTGGGCTCCACTGCACTCAGTGGGGAGTCTGCTTGAGACTCTCTCTCCCTCTCCTTCAGCTCCTTTCCCCAACTTGTGCCCTCTCTCTCTCTCTAAAATAAATAAATAAATATTTTTAAAAGGAATTATAATAATAACAGGATCTGCAAGGAAGTAAGGATTAAGAAGATACTTTTTTTAAAAAGGGGAGGGCTCATTAATTTCCCACCATGTCCATGACCCTCTTCTCATGTCCCAAAAGCCCTAAGAGGTAGATATTACTATCCCCACATTACAGATGTAGAAACCGAGGTAAAGATGTATTCTGCCATAACAGTGAAGCAAGGACTGCCCCCAAAGAGCTGTCATTGCTGGTCTGTCATTCTCTAGTACCCCACACTCAGCAGGTGACCTGCTGTTAATTAACAATGATTTCTGCTCCTTTCTCCACATGTGCACATCTCCAGAGAACATTTTTCTCTCATTAGTATCAAAAATGAATCAGGGCTTTTAGCACCCAAGCTCTGTAATCAATTAAGCATTTTAATCAGAGATGAGAGTTACAAGAAGCTGTCAGTAGACTCATTCCCAGGCAAATACTCTTGCCCATGCCTCATCACTTCTAATAAGACAATAATAACACTTTTAATCCTGCACTCCACAGTTAGTGAGTCGTTCCTAATTACCCACATCTGCTAGTGAAATCTTTTTATTTGGCCCTGAGCTAATGCTGTCCTAGAACCCCTTGTATGATTTCACAAATTCCCTGGGACAGGGTATGTCAAGACAAGAGGAAATGGGGAAACATATTCTTCCCCATGCAGAAAGCGATGCAGAAAACACCACATATCCTGCAGTTGTGATAAAGCCAGGGGCTACTAGTCATAATTAATACAACTGGATTAAAGAAAACTTACACTTTGTTCAATGTATCTACCAGCAAAGGAGAAACACAGCACGTTCTCCATTCAGTGGGAAAATAGCTGCAGAAAATAGTTATTCTGTGTGGTCAGACTTAACCCACCATGCCCCTGTTCCTAGTCGGCTCCCATTTTAAGAAAAGCAGACCTGGAGCTTCTTTCCGTACACATGCCATGATTTTGTTAAATCACATTCTAATTGATGGGTTATTTCAAACAGCAACCATCTACATTTTATATACCTCTTTCCCTGGGACACCAAGGGACACATATTGATACCTGCACACTTCATCAGTACTTTAATTGGTCAATTACACGTGAGATCAAAGAGACTTCTCTCCCCTTGCACCAGTGTTTGGTTGAAAAAGGTTCTGGGGGAGAGATTTTTGAAATATAGTTTTGAAACTATAACTGAGCTCTCTGTGACAAACAAGGCAATAGACTCTGAGACCTGAGAGAACCTTCCAAGTGCCAGTCCTCCAGCCTCCAATCCCTCCGTAATAAATCCCCTTCCCTCCAAAATAGCAGTGAACTCTGCAAAACTGTTAATAGCAGTTTGAAATAGTGCAACTCTAGCTGTCACTTTCCAGATAAGCTTAATACTAGATAAGCCACAGGAATACAAATGTGGCCTGACCACAGAACGCTGCATGCAGGGGCTCACTGATGCATCATGCGGAGATTGTTAACTAATTCACGCTGCCCCGTGCACGCCTCCCGTTCCCTTCTCATTCCATGCCATCTGCTCCTTTGCCACTGACACTGTAGTGGGACAGCTGAGTTCCCACAACAGAGCTGTAGTTGCGCCCTCTCCCCTGTGACCTGCTGTCAGGCAAGCGTTTAACACTGAATTAGACGGGACTCATTTCCTCTGAAGGGGAATGCTCTGCGGCCACTCCTTGGCACATTCTGCACAAGTCTGCGCTGCTGGGAGGCGCAGACTGGGGAGAATTTTGGGTGCTGTTGTTTCCCATCCTCCCCATTTCTAGAAAAACACAAAAGCTAGTAAACAACAGCCGCCCAACGCACATAAGCGACCAGCAAAATGAAAACACATGATTAACCCTCCCTGACTCCTACCTCCCAAGAGTGCTCTCTTCTGTCTACACCACACAAAATACTCACTCATTCCATAAACATGCTTTGGCACCTGTGCTGGGCTCTGACACATAATCCTCTCCCTCCTCTGGGAGCAGAGAGCCAGGAGAACTGCTTGGACAAGTTCTCACGTTCCCAGAGGGATTCAAATTCACACTTACGAGTGATCTCCAAATGAAGTTCTCCATCAGCGATAGATACAACCTAGCGACTGAAAGAAGAAATTCACCCCCCAGACTTAAACTCATACCCAATCCTTAGAATGTACCATGAATTTTCATCAAGCAGTAATTAAACTCTGAATAGAAAGAATTATCTTGTGTTTTGCATTTTAGACCATAATTTGTCCAATGAAATCCTTTAAAACGGACTACAAGACCATTGGAGCCTGTCTTTTTGTGTTTTAATATACTGTATGTATTTAACAATGGATGAGAACTAGACCTCTCTCAACCCCTGCTGGAGAGAAAGGAAGACAAGGAGGAAGAGAAATGACCTCCAGTGCTTAATACAGAAGCTCTGTCATCCGCCCAGCACTCTGCATTTTCTCCCAGGGCTCTGCAGAGCTGGAGCTTCCAAGAGCCTTTTCCCTCATCTGAATAGTCACCCTTTCCATATGTCAAATGTCTAACAATATGGAACACTATGGTTATTAGGGCACACTGAACTGATGTTTTTAAAAAGGCCTCCCTCAAAATCATGTTAAATGCTTGATAAAATATACTTTTCTCTTTTTGAGGAGGATGAAGAATGAGAGACAAGACTAGATAGACTGAACTGTGTTATGATGGACCTATTTTATTTTATTTTTTTAATTTTTTTACTTTTTATAAACATATAAAGTATTTTTATCCCCAGGGGTACAGGTCTGTGAATCGCCAGATTTACACACTTCACAGCACTCACCATAGCACATACCCTCCCCAATGTCCATTACCCCTCCCCCCTCTCCCGACCCCCCTCCCCCCAGCACCCCTCAGTTTGTTTTGTGAGATTAAGAGTCCCTTATGGTTTGTCTCCCTGCCGATCCCATCTTGTTTCTTTTCTTCTTTCCTACCCCCCCAACCCCCCATGTTGCATCTCCACTTCCTCATATCAGGGAGATCATATGATAGTTGTCTTTCTCCGATTGACTTATTTCACTAAGCATGATACCCTCTAGTTCATGATGGACCTATTTTAAATGGAAGAATTCATATTTAATTTTTTAACTAATATTTAGGCTATGAGGTATTTGGATAAGGATTACATTGATTAATAATTATTTTTCTTAATTAGATGTTATGTGAAACTTGTGTTTATTTATGTGTTATTTGTTTATATGTTAAAGTATGCATTTTGGTACCAATTTTTGTCTATAGACCTTATGTGTACTTATTCACTCCTTTTATAAAATATTGTCTCGAACGTTTTAAGTATGCACTCAACATCTAGCAATATTTTTAATCTTATTATTTTTTTAAGATTTTATTTTTACTTATTTGAGAGAGAAAGAGAGCAAGCAGGGGAGGAGCAGAGGGAGAAGGACAAGCAAACTCTGCACTGAGCATGGGATGACATGGGGCTCCATCTCAGAACTCTGAGATCATGACCTGGGCCAAAACCAAGAGTCAGATGCTTAACTGACTGAGCCACCCAGGCACCCCTTTATTTATTTATTTTTTTAATTTTTAACTCACTTTTTAAAAAATCTTGTAACAGAACAAAGGGCTAAATCTCATAATGTACTTACGTACATCCTACCTTTGGTCACAGTAGGTGTCTATATTCAGCTGGTGTCTTTGTAAGACATTCAGGTACTCTGCATTTAGCTATGGAAATGTATTCAATTCCCCCTCTTATCTCTGAAGCAGTGTCCTTCAGATAGCTATTTGCCATTTGGTACTAACACGGTGAAACTATAAGGATAGTTTATTCGTTGTGACACTACAAGTGAGCTTCTATTTAGATTTCATGAAATTTGCCTCTCCCAACATCAATGCTTGATAAAATATGGAACATTTTAAAATTCATGGTTAACTTTGAAAGGAAAAAAATTCCAGGAATAAAGAGGGGATCCAAGCCAAAGGGTTGATGGGAGCTGCACTTTCAGGTCTTTTTCACATGCCAAACACTTAGATAAGCATCTTTATATATAAAGCTCTTCTAAGGTTTTAGTATACCCTCAACCCCAATTCCCAGTTTCTATGAGAGATTCACAGAAGTAATGTTCTTTGTACGTATGCTTCATACCTATGTATCCTCACACGCTCGGATTATTGACACCCATTTCCTCTATTGTCATTAAATTGTAATGCATGCTTTGCCAAAACAAGCACACACTGTACCATAGCAAAAATTGTTTTCTTGTAGGTAAATGAGTAAATACTAATGTTAGGCCATCTTTTCCCCAACCCATCTCCTTCTCTGTCAGCTATTGGTATAAACAACAATGACCCCATAGCCCTGGGACCCCTCTGACCTGGGGAATATCTCATTCTATGGGGACAACATTGACCATGTCTCTGTAGAGAGGAGGGAGATGATGGGAAGTACAACCATTCACTTGTGTCCTTGAACTTCTTAGATGGACTCATTGGTTGGTCCTGTGGTACATCGAAGTGACAGCCCCTGTAAACCAAGTCTGAATCATCTTTACTTCCAGTCTCCAAACCCAGACCATCCCTAGTGATCTGACTTAGCTCACCAACCAACACTTCCCATCAACTCTGTATGGCAGATAAAGTTCTTCATCAACCCAAGATCCATCATCCCTCCGTGCTCACTAACAGAACCTCAGTTTTGGGAGAGCAATGTGTTCAGCCCCAGAATTAAAGCTAGTTTTAGCTAACATAACAATCTCATTGCCCAGTTTCTGAGCATCCCCATGAGTGGCTTGCCGGTTCCAGGTCTAGCTATGCAGAAATAGATGAATGGGGCTGTGGTTCTAGAAAGGCTTTAGTATTTTTGATAGAAGAGATAGACACTGCTAACAGTGCTCTTTCCCTTTCTCCTTGCCACGACCATGGATATCATGCCAGGAACTACAACAGACAGCTTCAACCAGGAGGAATCAAACCAACCAGTTAAGGCAGAAAGGATCAACAGAAAGGGATAGAGTCTTTGAGAACATGCTTCCACCCTGCACTGCAAAACTCTAGACTTATTTAATTAAATGCCCTTGTTGCTGAAAACAATGTTAGTTGGGCATTCTGATCACTGTAGCTGAAAGTATTTCTAACTAATATACCCTTTTTTCCCCTGCATTGTACTCAGAATACTGAATAAATTTAAAGATCTAATTGGCTTTATTCAGTGATTTGTGAATCAGGTATCTGATCTAGCAAGATCTAGCAAGTATCCAGAAAGGAGCTCTGAGGAGCTGTACAAAATGGAAGGCTTTTATAGGCAGAAGGAGATGGAACAAGGATGTTACTAGAAAAGAGTGGGCTGTTTCAGGCAAGATCACCTTTCTTTGGGGGACAGTGGGGGTGTATCAGATAGACTACCTCACCAGTACCGACCAGAAAATTCCAGACTAACTGGTTAAGATTATATTCCTGGGAGAAACTGCAATTAGGCTAGGTATTAAGTCTTGGTTTGGTGACATGGGTTTAGCACAAATGACTCCATTTTTTGCCCATTGTCTCTTTTTTAATAACATCAACACAAAAAAACGCTATTAACCATTTCCCTATGCACATATTTTATAATAAAATAAGATCACATTGTAATATTTTAGAGTCTGATTTTTAAGCTCAACTATACATGTATTTAATTTTTGTGACATTTTAGCAGTTACATTCTATTTCTTCAATGAATATTCTATATTTTAACTAATTCCCTGTTGTTAGAGATTTGTTTCCAATCTTTCTTGCTTTTGTTGCTGTACTAGAGTGAATATCCTTGTAGCTAAATCTTTCACACATATATACTTGCCATAGGATAAATACCTAACATTAGCGTTGTTGCACTAAAAATACTCACATTTTAGGATTTTCTTATTTGAATTGCCAAATACACCTCAAAAAAAAAAAAACAGTAATACAAAGACAGAATACAAGACTTGATAGTCACGAAACCTAGCATTGTTGTTTGTTACCTTTTATTTAATATTTGTCAGTTTGGTGGGCCAAAAATAATTTCTTGAAGTTATTTTAATTTTGTTTTCTTATTTCTTTATTGGGCAATGTTAATGCTTTTATAAAGTACCTATTCATATCTTTGCCCATATTTTAATTGATAAAGTCATTCATGCCTCTCTGCTGAGTAATAGGACTTTATTGTCAATCAAAACTTCAAAGATTTTTTTCTGCAAATGATGTTGTTCAGACACAGTATATGTCTAGTATGTGTCCTATAGTTTTGCCAGTCATTATGCTTCACTTACATGTCTCCATGTGAAATTTCATTTTGTTAAGTTTTCTACATTTTTGCTACTCATTAAAATAATTTTTCAGGAGTACCTGGGTGGCTCCATCGGTTAAGCATCTGCCTTCATCTCAGGTCATGATCTCAGGGTGCTGCGGTCAAGCCCCAAGTTGGGTTCCCTGCTCACCAGGGAGTCTGCATCTCTCTCTGCCTCTGCCTCTCCCTCACTCATGGTCTCTCTCTGTCTCAAATAAATAAATAAAATCTTTAGAAAATAAAACAAAATAAAATATTTTTTTCTTATCTATCCTGTAATATTTTCTCCCTATTTTGAGGGTTCCAACAATTTGGACTACAGTCCATCAATGTATGTACTTGGGTTGGATAAAAGATGTCAAAGGACAGTCAAGGCTTTGCTTGGAGTCCTGAGCCCTCCCTACAAAGACACATCATTCACCATTTCTTTAATAGTCCCCTTCAGTTATGTCAGAGATCTCTTTGATTTATTAATGTATGTCTACCTTTGAAGATACAAAGAATGAGTCAAAAGAGACATCGCCCTAAGACAGAGGTAGCTTATAGCCTCCTGAGGAAGGCATTAATCAAATAGTCACAGAAACACATAATTGCTAAAATGATAAGTGCAGTAAAGGAGGAATACTTAGGACAATAAGAGCCAATAATAAAGGCCCATCAATTGTAAAAGTCCAATCAAGACATGATGGTTTCTTGGTATAAGACAAAGATGATATAGAGAAAGAGGAGTACACTTGAGAAATATTTAGAAAGCAAAATCAAAAGGTCTTAAGTGATAAATTCGTTATAGAAAATATATGAAAATGTTGTTTAGGAGAGCCTGGACGGTTCAGTTGGTTAAGTATCTGTTTTCAGCTCAGGTCATGATCCCAGGGTCCTGGGATCAAGTCCCACATCGAGCTCCCTGGTCAGTGGGGAGTCTGCTGCTCCCTCTCTCTCTGCCCCTTCCCTAGCTTGTGCACTCTCTCTCTCTCTCTCTCAAATAAATAAAATCTTTTAAAAAAAAGGAAAAGATTGTCTAGGATGATTCCTAGGATTGGATTTGCACAAGGGTCCCAAAACTGCATGTGTATGTGTTCATTCCAATGCCCAACAAATTATTTTAAGCATATTCTGAATAATCTATGAGACCACTCTTCAAGTTAAACAATTCCACACTCCAGAGCCCATATTTGTGTTTGTGTTTGTATTCAGAATCCTGCTAGCACCAAAGTTCACCTACGGTAACAGTGTTTAATCATTAGTGGATTAACAAGTATGTTCCCAGCCATGAGTTTGGTAGATCTTCTTATCAAACTAACATGCTCTAAGTATAGCACCAAATACTGAAGTCTTTCACCAGTTATAAATCTCCTTATAAACCAGTGATTTTTTTCAACCGTTATAAAGTTACATAGTTATAAAGTTATAACAGTTATAAAGATGAGATTTTGAAGAATGAAAATATTTTCTTATACTAAGACTTTGAATTGTCAGTATGAAAACTTCAAAGAAGTGGTGTTTTTTTTTTTAACTGTCACAAGCTAATTAGAAAATTCAAGAGGGAATCTGGAAAAAAACAAATTTGGTCTGGTCTACATTTTAACAAAAGCTATTACATAATGAGTTTATAGCAACTTTTTCTTCCCCTTTTCTGATAGTCTAATAAAACTAATCGGTGTCAGGGTGCCTGGGTGGCTCAGTGGGTTAAGCTTCTGCCTTTGGCTCAGGTCATGATCTCAGGGTTCTAGGATTGAGTCCCACATCAGGCTCTCGGCAGGGAGCCTTCTTCCCCATCTCTCTCTGTCTGCCTTTCTGCCTACTTGTGATCTCTCTGTGTCAAGTAAATAAATAAAGCCTTTAAAAAAAAAAAAAGACTAATCTGTGTCATCACTGGGCTCTGAGAGAAGTCTTCTTTTAGTTTCTCCTTAAGTATGGGAAGTAGTGGCATGGGTCAGTCAGTTAATTATGAATTTACCCAGTTTTATGTAGTTGTGCCCACAATTCCCATCTCTACATTCCTTGTTCCTCCTGACTGTGCTACCCTAACCCTCACCCTAAACTAACCCCCCAGTCACCTTGGCTCCATCCTTGTTCCAGTCCAAGACAAATATAGGACAGACTCCTCTCTGTCCAAAAATCAGACTCTCTAAAGCTGAAAATAAACACGTAAGTAAATGTGTGTCCTAATTTTCTATGATGCTAATGTTTCCTGTACTGGACTAGATCTCATTTCTTATTATAGTGGAGATTTCTGGGGAAACAAATCTCAGCTCCATTAGGATTTAGCTAAATAGAACTGAATTTTGTGTTAAAATCATGTTAGACTTGGGGGGAAAAAAATCATAACTGGTTATTTTCACAGAGAAAGGAAAATGTAAGATGCCCTTTGATTAGGAATTGAGCATCTTTTTTTCCAGTTCTCCCCTCCCCAGGAAGTCCTGTCAACAAACTCAAAATGCACACTTCTTTACAGATGGAGTCACACTTGTAGTTCACTCCCCATGCTCATCACTAAACGTAGTGAAACATTCCTTTGTTTCTACATCAGAGACGTAGTGAAACATTCC
Organism: Mellivora capensis; assembly: GCA_004024625.1. Lineage (NCBI taxonomy): Eukaryota > Metazoa > Chordata > Mammalia > Carnivora > Mustelidae > Mellivora > Mellivora capensis. The sequence continues at coordinate 19,793 of PISX010006217.1, forward strand.
TTTGTTTCTACATCAGACACTAACTGAGGATCCAAAGCCTGGGAGAATATAAATATTTTCATATAAGAAAGAATTATAACCTGATTTTCTGCTCCTTCACCCAGATGTTTGCATTGCTGGTATTTTTTATCAACTACACTACAGACTGATCTTCCAAACGATAAAAGCTACTGAGGTGCTTTATTTTCTTTTTCCCATAATGGTATTTTTAAAAAATATCCAGAGCTGATGAAATATCAAGACATATATCTTTATAACTAGCTAACCCCAAGGTGATTATGATATCTTTCCTTTCCCTTCCCAGAGAGGTAAAGCCAGGCCAGGAGGGCCAATGGCCAAGCAGGCCAAGGTTTGGGCTTGGGTTTGAGTAGACAGATTAATGTCCTAAAAAGAAGGAGGTGGAAAAAAAAACAGTGAGGTAATAAACACCATGTCCAAATAAAATGCTAAAGGTCAGTCCTAGTGAAACCAAATCCATTGTCAAGACTAAGGACAAGTTCAGGAAGTCAGGAGCCTGGCGACAGAAGGATAGAGCAGTTGATGATGAGCAAGGCAGGGGTAAGGCCATCCGTCCCAGGATGCCTCCTGTGAGCAGAGCAGTGGTCTTGTCAGGCACTGGTCACACGTTGCACGGTGGCTTATATTGGCTGATCTGAAGAAGTGTGGTTCACTAAAGTTAGGACAGGACCCCCTACTTGCACACTGGAAGCAGAGAAACCCTCAAATTTCTTCCCTACCGAAAATCCTACATGTTTCATTGGCAGATTTCACTGGATTCAATGGAATTGAAGGAACTCTTTACCTTTGTCTTTCAAATGGCAAGACTTTATGTAAAAGAATCCATCTCCACCCCATCCTCCATTGGGCACCTTTCTTTTGACAACAGTCTCTTCAATTTTAGTTAAAATGTGTCCAACATTCCCCACAACTGTCTCTCCCAGCCCTAGATCAAGTGCTTTCCTTCCCTCCAACATAGTAGGACCTCCCACAGACTTCTGCCACCTTGCTCAAAAGCCCATACGGAGCACCCAGAATATGGTTGTTCATATCTGGACAGATGTTCAGCCTTAACACTGTGGAGTCCGTTCAAGAGGGAACACACTCCACTATATTTCTCCTTGGCCTGCCCTTCTCTTCATTATGTCCAAATCTGGCATTTTACCCTACTTAGAGGCTAACAAGCTAAACTGTTTCACACATGCTAGCAGACGACAGGAGATTCCTCGATCAGAGACAAAAGACAGTACTACCCATGCTCAGTAAGCACATGAGTTCATGTTTCATGTCAGTTGCCTTGGTCTCCACTGTTACAAGAACAACTCAGAGCAGCCCAGATGGCTCTGCACACAGCCCAGGTGGATGCTGTACACATAATGGCTTTGCATCGTACACGAGGAGCATGGAGTTTGGGAAATCTAGCTCTTCTATAGCAAGTCTGTCCTTTGGTCCAAAATGAGTCATTACCTCCTTCTCCCACATTGCTCATTGCTAACAGAACCCTGAGAATGGCCGAGGCAGAGCGTTTAAGGCCTTGCATTCTTGAAAAATCCATCAGGAGTGAACAGGGACACTCAGGGCCCATGGAGGATTGCCGCTTCCAACAGTTGCTACCATATTTTTGTGAAAGACCTTGGTCTTATGGTCTAAACTATGAAGTCATGTTTAATTTCAGATGCAGGAAAGAAATCGGGATTTTTTTTTTTTTTTGGTCTTTATGCATGTAAGCCACAAAACTCCCACGGGAAAGGGCCAAAATATTTATTATATGTGGAAAAAAAGATATTTTAAAATAAATTTTAAAGATAATTTTTTCATTTTCTTTTTACTAATTCTTTTCAAGAAACCCTCTTAGATCTTTTGCTCACCAACCTACTTCAATAAGCAGTTCTCTGGATTTATGCATAGCATCCTCATTCCATCTGAGATCAAGATGTTTTTCTTTTTATCTCCTGAGGGAAAACAATTTCCTTTGTGGACTCACAACTTAGAGAAAAATCTGCAGTTTGCTTGTACATGCTCCAGCTGTCATCTCTACATGTCTTTCCCATATTTGGCAGAAAGAAAGCCACATGAACCATCTCAATACTGAGGATTATTAGTTAGTTTATTTCTGTGTTTTCATTGGTTCCTTCCTTTTGTCAGTCACCATAAGAACTACCATTTGCTGGGTGCAATTTTGGGGTCAGCTAGTGTTCTGAGTAATTTATATATATTTTCTCATTTAATCCTTACAACCACACCATGATATATTTAGCATAGGTGCTATCAGTATACCCATTTTACAGATGGAGAAACAGAGGTAGAGAGAAGTTACATACTCTGACTAAGTCAGCAAGTAACTAAGTGGTATAACCGTATTCAAACCCAGGGGTTTTAACTCCAAAGACCACGCTCTCCTACTATATTATATTGCCTCCCCAAATTATTCTAATCCCCCCATCTCCTGCCCCCCCTCCTGTAATCAATAACTTACTTGAAATAATACTTATCCTATTGCCACAAGCATTTGCCTGCAGTCATGGCATATGCTTATCTAAAACTTTCTTAAATGAAGCTGAAATAAATAAAAGTTATATCAGAATATAACAATACAAAGAAGGATGTAGAATACAACCTTGAACTAGAAACACCGCAGAAGAAAAGAATTACTGTTTTGCTTGAGTTTCTTTAGATTGCAACCAACAGAAACACAGAGCTTAAATTGGTTTTTTAAATGGAGTTCGTTGAAGAATTTTTAGGCATGTCAGAGAAGTTGGGTGTCTCCAAGGCCCACAAGGGACAGGAGACAGAAACTGGGAGCTGCCAGAGGCCCAGGCAGGGCCCTCCCTCCAATTCTTGCCTCCACTTGTCTCTGCTCATCTCTGTAAACACTCTACAAACAGGTACTTTCTGTTTCTTTATACCAACAGGGGTCTCATTCCACAGCTCAGAGCTTACATCATTCTGTTCAAAGGAGCAGCCCAGACTCACCATAATCTCCTACAGCCAATTCCAAATTCCCATGAGATAAAATCTGATGGGCCCAATTTAGATCGCATGCCCAGATCACCTTCAATCAATGGTAGCCAGAGACTCTTATCTTAAGAAAAGGGGCCTTTCTGGAGCGAGTTCGTTATCTTGGCCTTGGTAGACTTCCAAAGGTATCTCGGACAATCATTTATTCATTGTACAAAAAAATGAATATCTTAGGACTCAGAATTGAAAATATGGTTTCCAAGAGTATCATTGTGTCTTCTCAGAACTTAGATGTGCTGGGCAGAGGACAGCATGTTGGCATGTAACTTCGTAATCAGTCCTCAAACTTGTTCTGCACATAAAATTTATTCTCCTGAGGATAAACTGATTGTAGGCAGATCCTGTGTTATCTTTCTCTCTTACATTTCCCCTGTGCAGTGCGTAAGGATTTGTTTTGCACGTGATTAAATAGGTAGATAGACCTACAGAGATGAAGATAGAGATGGAGATGGGGAAAGGGGGAGGAGGAGAGAGAATAAGAAGCTCTTCATCGCATCTATATTGGCCTCCACATCCTCATGGACTGAAAAACATTGGTCTTTGCTCTTTATCAACCGTGTGATCCTGGTAGAGGAGGCTTTGGTTCTCATAGAGAACCCTCAAGCTGTCCTACACAATATATATGTGGTACCCAAATGGATGGCCTATTGTCTTAAAGAGTAGGAAAGCCTGGAGCTGCCCGCTGAGCATAGAAGAGGTACTGACATCCACAAGCATGTTAGAATTTAGTAATATCCAAATTGCTTGGTTGTAGAAATTTAACTTTTTAATTACACAACCAACACATGAACATATCTTCCTTTTTAACAATGAAACTTTATAGTTTCATTAGGGTTCAGCTCCCTTCCCTTTTGATACCTACATCCTATCCAGATCCTTTGCCATGCCAAGCCAGCTGTCTCTCATTTGGCATGTTTCTTACCATATTTAGTTGCAACTGTACACAGGTTTCAACTTGCTTTTCTCCTCAACAATATCTCTTGGAGATTTATTTGTATTAGTGCCTACAGATAAGGCTCTTTCTTTTATATCCTTTGAATGGCATTTCATAATTTGGGTGTACCACAGTTTAATTAAGTATTCCCTTAAGCAACATCAGGTTCATATGGCAGAATTTTGTCTTAACTTAGAGGCAGATCGAAGTTTCTGTCTTCAAGAGCTGGAGGTAAACAGAACCTGGGATGCTTCCATGTTGAATTGTCACATCTTTAAAAAGTGAATGAACCCATATCAGTGCATTAGTTGATGTGAAGAGAACCATAGAAGCAGAAAAGTGGATCTTGTTGGTACTCCATCCGTGGTCCCTCAGACACTTCTGCCATTTGTACATGCACCAGCTCCCGGTATGATCTCACCCCCAACCAGCTACCCACATCTCTTATCCAGGGTACTGCCCTCAGGCTACAGTAACCGTCTTTGCCTATGTGCAGAGAGCCGGATGCATCTAGAAACTGTCATTCCCCAGGTACAGTCTTGAACCAATGTTTGAGGGATAGCAGTATAAACGCTTTCACTCCTTCAGCCCTGATGCAGACAGCTCTGAAGTGTGACTTACGCTGTTCCCAGAACTCCCCTGTGAAGAGAAAGACATAGTTATTTTCTATGCAACTTTACTTGCTACCTTATCCATATTTCTCTCTTTCTTCCAAGTCTCACTTCCTCACTCCCTACCAGACTTTCGTGGAACATTTGTCAATACGTCATTTTCATATAAATCCTCAGTTTAGGGTCTGCTTTTGGAAACTAGAAGAACTCATTCCCGAAATGGTCCTATAAAACAAACTCTTAGAATAGGTTTCTGGAATTGGATGACTGATCAACCAGATGCCAACAGGGAACCCACTGTTATTATTATTTAATACTAAGTATCCCATGATATGCTGCCCCAGTGGCTGAGAGTTTTAATTGTGGTGAATGTGGATAGGATACACATGTGGAAGGGGATGCACTGGCACGCACAATATATACATTAGCTGAGAAATATAGAGGATTTTTTTCCTTAAAAACCATGGAGTAGGTTGGTTACTTCCTCATGCAATATGGACTGGAAGAGAATAGTACTCAAATAAGTCAATTACTAACTCAGGAAAGTATAAAAGTAAGAAAGTCTCCATGGCAGTGTTTAAAGAAACCTATAGCCAGATAGTGGACTATGCTGAAGTCAAACCCAGGACTTATTAGGGAAAGTAGCAGAGCTACGATGACAGCAAAGTCTGAAGATATTTCAATGAGTAAAATAGCAGGTCTTACTAGAGGCATTTCCAACCCGTATGTCACTGACACAAACAGGAAAGTTTGAAATGAACACAGCTGCTATACAAGGTCAACCACCTCCTTTGTAGCTCTGACTTAGAGAGCCCCACTATTACTGCTGTCAACCTCATATCCTTACTGTCACCCTCCTGACAGCATTGTTGTTATACATGTGCCAGACCATATCAGGTAAGCCTAAAACCATCAGAGCAGACATATTTCTGTTCAGGGCTATTTGGAACTGTCTTGTTACCTGAAAGATCCCCTAATTCATGTGACAACTGGTGAGCCACCTTACCCCTCATGAGAGAAATATGCATTCAACAAGTATTAATTGAGTGCCTATTGCATATCAGACATTATGCTAGCCGCTGCAGAGACAGTATGGGCAGACTTCATCTGTGAGTATACAGCCTAGAGAATAAAACATACATTAAGGAAATAATTATATGTGTAAATATAATTACTGCTTTGACAGTTGCTACAAAGGAGAATTACAAGGTGCAGTGACAGCATACCACAGCTGCAGGACAGAATATCCCTACCATCTTCTGGGGACCCAGAGGTGGCTTTCCTGAAAAAGGGATATTTAAACTATAACCCAGAAGATGGAAAAGCTTGTCAAGCATAGAAGGATAGGGGAAGGAGAGGTAAAGGGCAAGAGCATTCAAAGTAAGCAAACTCGGTCAAGGTCCTGAAGCAGGAAGGAGAGAGACAAAACTAGGGAGGATGTAGTATAATGACCAAAGGGGAGGGTAGTAGGAAATGAGGCCAGGGAGAGCTGAGGCCAAATGATCCTGTGTTTTATTATCATCTTCTTGAATTATATCTTCCTATACATTGAAGACCATGAGATTGGAGCTAATAGATGTATAAATAAAGATTTTCATTTGGAAATTCAGCCATGAAGTGCACAGGACAGAGAATGATATGAAAAACCCACTTCTTCCAAAGTACCCTTCTCTTTTATCCAATATAGGTGGGGGCATCTGGCTTTTTTCTCAGTCCTTCAGGCACGATGAGGTCCATCATCACTCGAAGCACCAAGGCCAGACATATCACAGCTCAGAGAGCTAATATGGACATGTAGGCAACAAGAAAATGAAAGAATATCTCCCTACTGAGAGTGTTCACTTACTGCTTGCAGACTTATCCAAAATAGAGCCGATTTGATTTATGTCTATGGACGTTTTTGTTAAATAATAGGAGGCTCTAGATTAGACTCATTACTTACGGTCCTCGAACTTGATGACAGCGTAAAAAAAGGAAGAGAAAGCTTCTGCTATGAGAAATCCAAATGAAATACCTAAAAGGAAAATCTTCTGAAAATTACTATCTTGAGTGGGAACCATTAGAAATAAAACGCTTCAGAAAATAACCAAAAATGAAGAGCGCAGCTGTGACTCTGGAACCAAGCGGATGAAGGGACGTTGTGTAACCCACGGAGTGAGGGGCGCTGTGCTGGGTCACCAGGACCCTTGCACCGCTCTGGAGACCAAAGCCACTGCTGACTCTGGCTTCACCCACAGTTCCTGGGGCATCCCTCACCTTGCCTTTCTGAAGTCAGAACATTCTCGCCTCAGAGGAGGACAGGGTAACAACAAACTTGGGAGGTTCCTGGACAAACACAGATACCTCCCACCCTTCTTTGCTCTTCCTTCTGAGCTAGACGCTGCCCTGAAGGGTACAGGCCTGCGTGAGTGTGCCTCTGTGCATCCGTGTGAGCGAGAGAAAGAGAGTCCTGTGTGAGTTTCACCTTCCTCCTTCAATGTTTGCTCATGGCCTCACATCCAGCGAGGGAAGTGGAGCCAGCTTCCCTCTTGTCTAATTAGAAGCCAGGGACAGGGAGGGACCCACTGTTCTGACTTGAGCTTTTGCTGAGTGTACAAGTGATGATTACCCACAACAGTGTCCCATGAGATGAGTGTGGTCATTAAGGAGGAGAGGCAAGGTTGCCCCAAACGAAAAATTCCTCTGATTGTATAGTTAGTAAATATAGTGCTGGGATGATCAGTTTCTCAGGAGACATCCTAAAATTGCAAGTCTGAGATACTAGATAAACACTGTAAACAGCAGGCAATGGCCCAGAATATCAAAACTTCCTTCCTGAGGTCTGCAGCTTTTCTAGGCCAGCACTCAGGGAGTGAAGGAGCAGGAGCTGCCTCAAGATGAGCCCATGGCTTCCAGGTATGGAGAAAAGGAGGAAACTACTACAGGACTGTGGTCACAGATAGGCTTAGACCAAACATCAGTGTGGATAAGGATGACTCCTGTGATTTTTAACTTGAAGGGGAACCACTCTATTAATCCAACGGGGACCGAACAGAATACAACTGTTTCTCTTTTGACTTTCTCATCTGCTAAGAACTGATTCCCCCAACCCCCTGGATGGTAAAAAGAATGCATACAAGGGGTGCCTGGGTAGCTCAGTTAGTTAAGTGCCCGACTCTGTTTTGTTTTAAGATTTTGTTTTTTCATTTGGGAGAGAGACAGAGACAGGGACAGAAAGAGCACAAGCAGGGGGAGAAGCAGAGGAAGAGGGAGAAACAGACTCACGGCTAAGCTGGCTAAGCTGGGATCCTGACCTGAGGCTTGATCCCAGGACCTGGAGATCATGACCTGAGCCAAAGGCAGACCCTTAACTATCTGAGCCACCCAGTCGCCCCAAGTGTCCAAACTCTTGATTTCAGCTCCAGTCATGACCTCAGAGTCATAAGATCGAGCCCCGAGTTGGGCTCCGTCCTGAGCGTGGAACCCATTTGTAAGCCTCTCTCCTCTCTCTCTGTCCCTTCCCACCAGAGACTCCCCACCAGTCTCTCTCTGTCTCTAAAACCAAACCAAAACGAACAACAACAACAAAAAGGATGCATACTCACCTTGGAGCATTTAAATAACGTCAAATCTAAAAACAATAAAATCACCCAGAGATCCACCACCCAGTGACACCCACACTCAGTCTGGGGCAGGACACCCACACACACGCCCCCATACCTACACATGCAGACATATGTAAACACATACACTATGGACCAGGTACACACATGCACACACACATGCATGCACACACTTCAGATAAGTGGGCTTATACTCAACATGCCCTCTTATAACCTGGTTGATCGATATTGTATGTATGTGCACTTTAAATCACAAACATGGACATGCAGGGTCTGGATTTTATTCTGTTATCTACAGGAGCTATATGTGATCCACGGACTGTACTTTATTTATTTAGCCCATCCCTGCACAGTGACAAAGCCAGTTTTGTTCTTTATACATGTTAAATATTCTTCTTAGAACTATGTTTATACACTTAGCTGAATATCTTCTGAGGAAAATTCCTAATAGTGAAGTTCCTGCATGAGAGGGGAATCCAATTTTGTAAAACTCGAGATGATCCAGGGCCACAGGAGCCTGTTGTCCTTGCACTTTACCTCCCCATCTGATGAAGCTCTGCATAGGCCTCTCCTTGGCCCAGCTGGGGTTCGTCTTTACAGAGAAGGCGCAGGCCTGCCTGAGCCTCCAGCTGTTTCCTTATTCCCCACAGAGGAGGCATAAAGCCCCATGCGAGCCTTGTAGCCCTGCTGCCCCACAGGGGAGCAGGACCCCAAGTGGAAGCTCCTCGTGTCTCCTGCAGCCTGATGATGGCTCCTTCCCAAATGGAGGCCCACCGTGGGGCATTAGTGTGACCACTGACTGCCCGCTCTCTGCTCCCACCGTCACGTACTCTGCTCCACGTGAGCACAGCTGTGTGAAGACGCCAGGCAACGGTCTGTCGTAAAAGGCCAGGGCTCACCCTCTCATTTGGGTGCAGATCAAAGGTTCCCAAGTGGGGGAGGGAGCAATTTTGTCCCCCAGGGAGCATTTAGCAATGTCTAGGGACACTTTACGTTGTCACAACCCGAGGAAGGTACTGCTGGCATCAGTGAGCAGAGGCCAGAGATGCTGCTAAAATCCCTACAGGGACCAGGCCAGGTCCCCACAACAAGGAATCATCGGACCCCAAAGGTCAATAGTACGCAAGTTGAGAAACCTCACTTGGATGATGATGTATTCTCTGTTTTTTGGTTCCATTCTTTTGTTTCCCTGAGTTTTAGGGGGAGAAGATGTAAATTACTTCCACCTCTTGCATGTGTAGTTTTTAAATAAAAGCGTTGCTTTAGCATTTCACCCTTCAGTTCCTCTCCCTCTCTCTGCCAGCTCCTGACTCCAGACCCACAAGCCCCCTGGTGGCCCCCAGAATTCCAGCATGCTGGAATTCTCTAGTGGCTTTACCCAAGTGCGGCCATCCACACACACAAACCACACTGACAGCAGGCAAGCCCGATTACGTGTTTTCCCTCCTCTGTCCTTCTGTTGTAAATTCACTCCTCTAATCAACAGAACATGAAGCCCTGCTCCCTTTCCTCCGGTGGGTGATCCGTATCCCATCCCATTTTTACCATTTTCATATGCAGTCACCTTCCCCAGCACAAATCACTTGCTGGGATGATAAATCCCTTTGGCCTGAAGAGAAAAAGAGTGTTTTCTCTGGGAGGACAGTAGCTCTCCTGTAAATGAGAGTTCCAACATCCCACATGCTGCCCCATTCCCTCCACCTTCCTTTAGATTTACACAAACAGGATATAAGGCATTCAGGCTCATTGGAGCGGGTTCATGGGACATGCCTCATTGGTTAGATGACTACCTGAGGGGAAATCCATATTTTACACAGACTTGGACCCATTCCAACCCTTCCACAGAGTCTATCACCTCAGTAAGCACCCAATGAGTGTCACTAGCTAACCAGAAATGGAGTCCCCCAGAAAAGGAAAGCAATGATCCATGAGTGAAAATCTTGAGGTAAACAAAGATGGCTCCTATGATAACAGAGTCTCCATAATGTTTCCCTGCCGCATTGGGGTAGCATTCAGGAACCATTAACAGTGTCTATATTTTTTAGAAGGGAACTTTACTGCAAAACTAAATTGAGGTCACAGCCTACATGTGTGTACATACATGCACACACCCCAGCCTCCCCTGTGGAAAAACAGCCATGCTTGATTTATTTCCTTATCCCCCAGAATGATTCATCCACAGCAGAGAAAGGAAACAGCCAAGTTCCATCCAGGCGCAGACAAGAAATGCCTTCTCTCTCCTTGTCCACTGAGATAAAAACTACCTCTTGCAAAGCAAAGCTGGGGATGGCCCCACACAGGCATCCAAGGCTAGCTCACCCAGGTGATCTGGGGAGACGCTGGGACTCTCTGGATTTGAAAGCTTTGTCCATGTCTGGAAGAGAAACACGTCTTGAGAAAAGATTTTTGAGCCACAAAAATCTCTGCACTTTAATGCAGAGTGATACGGGGTCTTGAGGATGATAAAAGTGTGCATCTATGTCCACAAAACCTAGCCCCGTGTTCTGCAACAGGCTCTTAACAAATTGTAATCGAGTGGATCATTCACACCAGAAAGCACTGTGTGTCTTACTGTCACCCAGATCCTTGCTATTCAAAATGTGGTCTGCAGACCAGCAGCGGCCTGAAACTTATTAGAAATACAGACTAAGGCTCCTCCCTGAACGCACCTACAGAATCTGAATTTTAACAAGACCCCAGGTGATTCATACGCTCATAAAAATGTGGGGAGCGTGGCTGTAATCAACTCTCCCCACAAAATGTAGGAACTCTGCCCCAAGATGGTGGAAGGCTTAGCCAATCAATCCATTGACAAAATAATGCCAACAGGGTGGCCTAAATATTACCCAATATAACATCGATAGAATGATAGCATTTCCTCTGGAAGTCACCGGGCACACCACAGAGGGACAAATGAGAGGGAAAACTGGGGCCTTGACGGGGTTTGTCTCTAAAGGAGCTCTGGGAGTTCAGAAGTACAGCAACGATTATCCCTTCAGCTTCTACAGACCTTCCCCAGGTACCTCTGCCGTAAGTGGGCAGGCGGATCGGAATGAAGACGTGAAATTAGACGTAACGGGAAATAACTGCAGTGCATCTGAGCGAAGCAAAAAGAGGACAAGGCAAGAGACAGAGGCCTGTCCCTAGCAATAACGTTAGGAACTCATCTCTGGGTTGCCAGAGGCAATTTTCATCAGCAGTCGGGAGTCATTGAGTGAATGAATGGCTTCTGCACCATTGTGACTCAGAGCTACAGTCTAATTACCTGTTGGGATTTGTCTTAAATTAAAAGAAAGGAATGTCCTGGAGGGAGTAAAACTTCGTCCTCTGTGCTTGACTTATTTCACTCAGCATAATCTCTTCCAGTCCCGTCCATGTTGCTACAAAAGTCGGGTATTCATCCTTTCTGATGGAGGCATAATACTCCATAGTGTATATGGACCACATCTTCTTTATCCATTCGTCTGTTGAAGGGCATCTTGGTTCTTTCCACAGTTTGGCGACCGTGGCCATTGCTGCTATAATAATTAAAAAAAAAAAAAAAAAAAAAAAACTTCGTCCTCTGGCTTCTGACGGGGTTCAGCAGTGACTGGTGCACAGAAGATGAGGGGAGGGCTGAGTGAGACATCAGGTTCTTTCTCCCACCACCACACTTCCCACCCCAGGCTCTGCTGGGGGATGGGGGGGGCCGACAGAGATTATTTCCTTTATGACAGTGGCTCTCAGTTGGACAGTGAATTGGCTCCCTGGGGGACACAGGACAGTCCCCCCACCCCAGGACAGAACCAACGGATCCCAAACAACCACAGTTCTGAGACCTAGGAATCACTCTCCGATGGCACCCGATGGAGGCACTTCCAGCAAGGCCCTCTTTGGGTGACAGATTTCTGGCCGTTTTTCCTCCCATGTGCCTCAACTCCCCCCTGAGGGTTCCTTTCACCTGCTCTTCCTCTGAAAGTAGCACCAGTATTGAACTCCCCTCAAAATCCCAGCCAAGTGAACCTTTTGATTGCTTCCCACACGGTGTGCTAAGAGTTGAGCTAAGCTACTCCACGGTGTGGCATCCATTCTGTTTGGCCAAGGGGCCTGCGGCCACCTGAAACCAACACCGGCCCCTCATCCAAGGCCCACCCTAGATAGCAGCCATAGCATCACAAGCAAATTAAGTTCCCAACGTCACTCCCCAATAGCCTGGTCCCCCCCACCACTTAATAAGACCCTTGTGGAACTTACCAAAACCCCTCTCTTTGGGGTTTGAAAGGACTGATCCTGCCTTAACCTGAGAATCCCAAAGCACTCCACCCACAGACCCTGATAAAGGCATGTTCCCAGCCTCTGCCCCACCCTGCCAACACCCTGCCCTGACCTTCCCACGTGGCCCTCGAGGCCTCTCTTGTGGTCCCTTATTGAACCACAGCTTACCATGTGGCACCTCAGGGTTCTACTTAAGAAATGTCAGCTCAATAAAGTCATAACACCCTGACTCCTACAAAGAACAGTAATGAGAAAAACAGTAAGATTTGTCCCGGGGCAGTAATTCCTCATTGATGACTGGCCAAAGCCGAGGGAGAGAAGAGAAAGGAAGGCCTGGAGGCAGGGGAGTGGGTTACAAGCATACCGGGCTTGATTCCTAATGTGACTGGCCACTTCCACCCCTTTTTGTAGGGCACAAACTCCACAAATGTGTACGCAGCAGCCTTGAGGACCAAGAGGTTATGAATGTGTATCTGTCAACGCATGGAATGTGAAAGATGCTCCATAATTTGAGTAAGTGAATGAATGAATGTGTGAATGGATAAATGAACAAGTTAGCATGACCTAGAGTGGTTGGAGAGGCTTCCTGGAAGAGGTTAGGAGGTCACAAGACCCAAAACAAGCTCTGGGTAGGAGCCCATGTGGAGTGGGGTCTAGTGAGCTCACGGAAGGAGAACAGCCCTCCAGGGCAGCGATGGGCAGTAACCCTGGGTGGGAGGGAAGGACCAGACACTGAAGTCCTTGGAAACCAGAGTCATTTGATTTTTATGCTGTAAGAAACAGGAAGCCACTCTAGGTCAGAGCAGTGTATCGGTGTTTTTCAAAAACTGTCTTGACAGAGGGACCCAAAGTGGGTGGGGTGGAGAGCGATCGGACACTAGCAAGCACAATAGTGGTGTTAGGGTTGTGGGAATGGTGAGGGGAATGTGCATCTTAAAGAGAAGATTCGTGGCAGGAATGATCTCGGATTAAAATGAATGAAAATCTCTGAGGTATTATAAACTGCTTCTTGGAATTGGCCATGGACATAAAGATAACTAGCATCATGGCTCTCCATTCTCCAAGGAGCCGCTTGAGCATAGAGACCCTGGGATCATGTAACAAGGGCCAAGGAAAAGCTCTCCAGATACCTTGGTAAAGCAAATATCCATGAAGCCAGCCTCTTGCCCCTTGTGTGTATTCACGGAATCAGCTGCCGCCACTGTCGTCCTCTGCAGCTGTCTCACAGCGTGTGACTTCCCGAACGAGCCTCCCCCGGAAACCCAGGGGGGCCAGTCCCCATTTTAGGGCCTGCCGTGTGGCAGCGGATATGCACACCCTCCCTGAGGATGCTGGGTGCATTCCGGAGCCCTCATTCAGACGATCCTGCACAGACCCCTCCAAAGGAACTTCAGAATAATTAATTAAATCAGTGCTTTTCAGTCCTCTTGATTAGGTATTGAGCAAGCCCCAGAAGGTTTTCTCTCTTTTGAGAATCATTCCACTCAAAGTTGATTTCCCTCTCTTCCAGTCTTCGGGCAGGAGAAAGTCAGGCCAGCAGGTGAGCAAAGGGGTCAGCCATAACCTTTGAGAATACAGCCGAGAAGGTACTGTTGCTAAATGCAGTCGCTCGTCCTTGCTCTGCAATCCCATGCCACAGGGTCTATTTGTTAACCCCCAAATGTACAAGCATGGCAGCATCCCCAGTGAGCACTATCCGGGGTCATTTGTGCTGTGGTCCACTAGGGCCCTCATGGGCTGGGGTGGACAGAGGCACAGCCTTACAGCTCTTCTTCTGAGGGCTGACTTTTTTCCACTGGCCCAGAGTCATTGAAAACTCTTCTCCAGACACCTTGTGCTTCCTCTTCCCTGAGAAGGAACCCAGACTTTTGCATCCAGTCAGTCAGAAGCACAGTGACACATGGGCCTATCTATAATGGGAGCTGTTATGGGAGCTCAGTTCCCCATAGCGAACTGAGAACTCCAGTGTCAGAACCACGTTACATTGTAGGACAGCCACTCAGTGTCAGTGGACGACTGGAGAATTGCTTGGCAGTGCTGGAAACACTCGCTCACACACACACACATACACACACACACCCCAGACCTGTGCTTGTCATGTAAAAGGTGTAAGCATGTTTCTTTTTAAATGGTTTTCATGTTTAACCAAACTTGATTTGTAACATTTATAAACATGTATTACTTGATTTACAAAAGCTATCCTGAAACCTGAGACATCTTGTTTTCTGGGTGTGTAAGTTTGCCCTTTCAAGCATTTGATGTATTTAAAAGAATCAGACAAATTGCATTTTAATGTGCACAAAGATATTTAAAAGATATAAATTAATTAGGTTTGTAAATGGGGTTAATTGTTTAAGGAAAATCAATCTGTTAAGCTTATTAATTTATTGAACATCATTAATGTACATGGAAAGGTAATTATTCTTACTCTTATATAAATACTTAATAAATTCAGGTAGAATAACAAAGTTTACAAGTTGAACTTAAAACCTTAAGAAAAAATAGTTTTTTTATTTGTGAACTTAATAAACTAAGCATTGATTTTAAAAAACATGTAACTATAAATAGTCCTTCTACATACACACATATACACACCCACACGTGATCACTCCTTGGCTAACATTAAAACAACTTTAACAAACACACATCACTGTCCTTTAATAAGGTCCAGCAATTCTCATCTCATCAAGGTATGTCCCACCCCTGGCCTAGCTCCTGCTCCTACCGGGAGCACAGCAGACATCCAGGTTGAGTAAGGGCAATGTTGGTGCCCTCTGTCCCTCTTGACCATAAACCCCACAAGGTGAGAAGCCATGTCTGTTTTGCTCCCAATTATATACCCCCATCATTATTTCTCTAACATGGAACCCAACATTCACAAGTCTCTTAGAATATGAAATGAGGGAATGAGGGCAAGAAGCTGTTCATCTTGCCTGGGCTCCTGCCCCTGCCCTAGACTGTGTCTAGACACATGTTGAATGCCTTGCCACCTTCCTCACTCTCCAGAAGCTGAACTACAACTACAACTGAACTATGTAAACTGTAAACTTCCCACCTGATGTGACCCACCTTCTTGCTTCCTTCTTCAGCCCCAACATGTCATTCAGTTCATCACTGCCAGGCTTTTTTGACCACTACCTAAAATGGGAATCCAGCAACCACAGACTTGAGACACAATTTTCCAGAGACAGAGACTTTGAGGCAGACAGACAATTTGCTGAGAAGATATCATATGTTATAAGAATTAATTATGAACTGGCAAAGGAACTTTGGACACTAACATCCCAGCAGGGAAGGACATCCTGAAGCAGCAGACTATCTGCTATGAGGAACCCTAAAATGGCTTAATGAACATTTATATCAAGGGATGCCAGCAAAAAGATCTCCATAACAATGCCTGCTTCCAGTTTTCCTGGTTCGAGATGTCCCTGTCCTCCTGAGTGGTAACAATGGGGTTCTCCTACTGTCTATCTGACGTCCATGACTCACTGTCTCCCTGAGGTCCGAAGCCCTCATCCTATCTCCTCCCATCCCACTTCATGAATGGAGCTGACATTTCCAGTCTGATATCTCCCTTTTTTACTTTCTATTTCCTTTGTCTCTCCCATTGCTCAATATTTTAGGGTCAAGGAACAAAAGAAGAGAAATATCAGGAGAGAAAGGTAAAATTGATGAAATCTCATTTCTCTCTTTTCATGCAGTCAAGAGAAATGGACTATGGACACCCTTTACCCCTAAAGAAAAGAGAAGAATTTCTTTCTGTGTACCCCTGCCTTCCCTCATGATGCCATTTTCTTTTGTGAGATTTAAGAAAATAGATGCAAATGCCAACCTTGTACCAAAAGGTGCCTCATATCTCATGGAGCTGCAGATTGTCAGCCTCACTCAGAGGAACATATAACCCTAAAGTTCCTCAAAAAGCTATTGAAAGGTAGAAGATGACATACTGGTCTGGATACTGTTTATGGTTAATCTGAATCTGAAGTCAAACGTAGATATTTTAAGAGAATTTGAGTGTCCAATCTGGCACTCAAAATAAGTGGAAAACTTCTTTAGGGTCGATGAAACAAGCTCAGCTTCCCTGAAAAAGCACCAGCCTTGATTTGTTTTGTTTTGTCACCAAAAGGACCAATCTCCTCAAAAACCCCTTTGCATGGGCTTGGATATAAACTATAAGTCCCTAGAACACTGGAAGGTTGATGGACAACTCACCTCCTTCTATTCAAAGTCTTTGGGCTCTTTCAGGTTTTCAAGGAGCACTTGGGTTACCTCAACCAGCATGATGTCTTGCTACAGACACAGGAAAAAGTGGCACATAAAAAAAAAACACAGATTCGATGCACGTGCACCTGAATGTTTATAGCAACAATGTCCACAACAGCCAAACTATGGAAAGAACCTAGATGTCCATCAACAGATGAATGGATAAAGAAGATGTGGTATATATATACAATGGAATACTATGCAGCCATCAAAAGAAATGAAATCTTGCCATTTGTGATGACGTGGATGGAACTAGAGGGTATTATGCTTAGCGAAATAAGTCAATTGGAGAAAGACAACTATCATATGATCTCCCTGATATGAGGAAGTGGAGAGGCAATGTGAGGGGTTTGGGGGATAGGAAAAGAATAAATGAAACAAGATGGGATCGGGAGGGAGACAAACCATAAGAGACTCTTAATCTCACAAAACAAACTGAGGGTTGCTGAGGGTGGAGGGGGTAGGGATAGGGTGGCTGAGTTATGGACATTGGGGAGGGTATGTGCTATGGTGAGTGCTGTGAAGTGTGTAAACCTGGCGATGCACAGACATGTACCCCTGGGGCTAATAATACATTATATGTTTATTTAAAAATTTTTTTAATTTCAAAAACAACAACAACAACAAAACAGATTCGTGGAAGCTAGAAAGTGGCTCAGGATATGAGGGCAACTTTTATGTCCCCAATCTCTCTCCCTCTCCTTCAAGCTTCTCTTCCTCTTATTCCCTTTGCTTCTCTTGTGTCTCCACTGTGCTGACTCCACATTCCTCCTGCCTTATGGTGTATGTTCCCCACCCTCTTTGTGCTCTCAAATTGTGCTGCCGATCTCTGTGGGTCATATGTTTCTCACAATAAAAATCCCCATTAGAGAGACTCACTTCAGGTCTCTTAGTCATCGTCCAATATAAATTACCCTCACTGGGCAGACTTCTCCCCAGGAGTCACCCAAGTGCCCCTTGAGCAAGACACCAGTCCACGGAGTCCACGCACAAGGGATACATGGTACCAACCATTTGCAGTGACTTTTCTCTGAGGAGGGTAGTAAGCATGACAGTTCCTCACAACATCTGAGCCAGTGCATTGGGGTTTTATAGACATATGGTTCCAATTTATTTTTACAACAACAAAATTAAAGCTAAAGGAGGATGGCATATTATTACATTATAAGCATCTTCTTGCATCTAACCTTATACTGCAGAAATATGGAAAAATATAATAAGCCCGCTTCTCTGTCTTCATTGAACCACTGATAGAATATCAAGCAGGACAAAGAACAAAGAATCCTCAGGCACATCATGTTCACGACTAGCCTGGTCACAAATCAACCTTCTTACAGTGCAGCCCTGTGTTTCAGCCATTTATGACTTTATTTAACTTTGTTATCCTTCTTCTCCAACTGAGAAATGAAAAGAACTTTGTCAAAAGCCTAGCTGGCATGAAGCTACTTTGTGGGTTTGGAAAGTTTGGCTTTCCTATTTTTTAGTTGTCCATAAAGCATGTCATTATTCCCCAGACTTCAAGCTCTGGAAGAGAGCTTTAATACCATTATTGTGACTGCCCAAGCCATTCCACTACTCCCGCTGAGCAACTCCTGGCTGGGTTCAGTTGAGAACAAATCCAAGGCTCAAGATTCAAGATAGTTTTCCCTTTCCATTCACAGGCTATTTGGCAGAAAATTGAATTGAAGCAAACACTGATGCGCATGGCCTGGCCTATCAGTCTAGTGACCCAATCCCACAAGGAAGCGAGGTTTGGGTGACATGTTCTCAATGAATTGGTGTTGACTTTTCCGGTCATCACTGGTTCCACAAAGGATTCAAACCACCTGTCCAATGCCTGACTTCAGCCTTTGCAAGACTAAGCAGTTTCCTTTTTCCAAGGGCTGATTTCTCCCACTCTCAAGAAAGGACTTTCATTAACTGAGCTGTATGTCATTTCCAAGTTTTAGTTCCTGTTATTGCTCCTACACAAAGCATCTGCTGCCGATAACAAACAAACAAACAAACAACCACCTCAGAATAAAATGAGGATGGGAGAACTGCCATTCAGAAAGGCCTAAATGTGAAAGGAAGTTCTTGCCTCCTTTCCCCACATGCATAATCCAAACGGCACCTCCTGAGATGCAACCCTCTGATGTGACCTGAAGGACAAGAACTCTCAGAGAGGACCTCAGTTCCCTGGAGACCCTAGCTTCCTGTTTTCTCCTTGAAAACCTCCTGCAAAGAATCCCATACCACACAAACCAGTGGGCTCCTCGGTCTCTGATTAACCCTGCAATCAACTGATACTGATTGAGCATATGCCACGGGCCAGGATCTGACCTAGGTACTGAGATAAAGCAGTGAACAAAATAGTCAAAGGCCTTGCTCTCTTGGAGACCTATGTCAGTGCAAGTCCTAACGTGCAAACATTAGTGCCATTTGGGCTGGATTTTTTATGGGGATTCTAGGAAACCTGGGAATTTGAGGGAAGCACAAACAGTAGCAAACATTTACATCTGAAAGTCACTCTAAAACTCACTCAGTGTTTTCACACACGTTATCTCATTCAGCCCTTTCACAGACCAGAGCAGATATTTTATACCCTTGTTAAATTTTAGGATAGGAACGCAGAAGCTCAAGTGTTAAAGATGATTCTAAGGATTATCTGTATTAGGTGACATTCCCATCAACAAATGCTTCTGCCGCCAAAGCACATCTACTTTAAGACTAGGAGAAAGTTCTCCATATTGAAACAACAGAAAGATGTGAAATCAGATTCGTCCTGCGAACAAGATGCATGTGCTCAGGACACAAGCATCAACAATGCAGTGGTCCATTCCCGTGGGCTTCATTCAATGTTTGCTGCGACTTCCCATGCATGCTCACACCCCGGTCTCCTGCTTTCCTGCTTCTGATGTTTTCCCTCTCTGCTTAAAACTAAATACAATAAGAACACTCCTGCTTCTGGCAAAGTGGATTGACTTGTTTGGACCCACTCTCATAGACATCAACTAGGAAACATGGACAAAATACTTAGAAATACCCGTGTGCACGTACTTGACAGCTACAAAGTCACTGAGGACTTGTGAGTGCAATGTCCTGCAGAGAAGGGAAACTCCGAGAAATGAATCCTGTAAGTCGGTGCTGAGTTCCCTCTGAGGGCATTTGTCAATTCAAAAGCAGCAACAGAATTAGAGAAACTGAACAGGACTTCTCACAGGGGTGGGATATATAAAAATTGAAGTTTAAGGCTCCAAAAATACGGGTCCCTGGAAAATATTCCAGGCTTTTGGTTGTGACACAGGAAGGACTACAACCAAATAAAAGAAGAGTAAAGAAGTAAAGAAGTCCAGTCACAAGGACTCAAGACCGCTTCAATAGCTCATTTCCTGACTGGATTTGCATAATAATTCCACACAAGATGTCCTGCCAGAAGCAAAAGTGAATCTTTTTGAGAGGAAGATATCATCCTAACTTCAAATCATCTCTACAAGTTTTCAACACAAGTTCCAACACACGCATAAAAAAAGTAAGTGAAACCAGCATACAGAAAGATAAGAATTGACCAAAAAATAAAAGAAAAATGACAATGGAACAGACTAAACTAGAATAGAACAGGAGAATGGAGTAGACAGACACACAGGGGATGTCGGTATTATAATTATGTTGAATGTGGTTCAAGAAAATAAATGAGAAAATGAACAGTTTTAGGAGAGAAGTGGGAACTACAAAAAGGAGATAAATGGGAATTCTTAATAAAAATCAAGAGCTCAGTGGATTAAAGCAGCTGAAGAGAGAATATAGGTCAGAAAACAGTTATAGAAGAAATAGGATGGTAGCCATGGTTTTTTCAAAAAGTAAAGAAAAAAGATTACAAGGAAACATATCAAAATGACATTTGTGATTTTCATTGTCTTTAATGAAATTATGAGTAGATTTTTCTCTTTTCATTTTGTTATTACCGAGATTTTTTTTTAAAGATTTTATTTATTTATTTGACAGACAGAGATTACAAGTAGGCAAGAGAGGCAGGCAGGGAGAGAGAGGAGGAAGCAGGCTCTCCATGGAGCAGAGAGCCCGATGTGGGGCTCGATCCCAGGACCCTGGGATCATGACCTGAGCCGAAAGCAGAGGCTTTAACCCACTGAGCCATCCAGGCGCCCCCCGAGATTTTTTAAATAGGAAGTATATATTATTTTTACAGTGGTGAAAATGGGAAAAAACACATCATTAAAATGGAAAACTCTTTGCGAAGAAACCCACCCAAGTTTCCACCCTGGCTATGTCCATTGGCCCCCAGGAGTTTTGACTTTGAGCTGGTCTTACAGAGCTCACCACTGTGCCTCGTAACTCACACATATGTTGCCTTTATTTTTGTGATTTGTTTTCTCAGCTAAAACACAGGGACAGGGCACACGGCAACCACCCTCAGTGTTTCTCTTCCATCCTCCCCAGTAGAGAAATCCATGCAAACTAATTTGAGGGTCTATACTTCATGGCATGTAATTTTCAAGCAGTACAATGCTGGAACTCATACACATACACACACACAACTGATTAGCTGATAGAACTTGCTAGGAAGAAGATATCATATCACCTGAACCATAACATGACCACTGAGCCCAGTTCTCCCTCATGCTTCCATTACTTGCTGGCATCAGACAAGTTACTTCATGCATAAATTTATTTTCCTGACCCGCTGGTGCTGGTTAGCTCCTTGGAGTTGTGAAATCTACCCTTGGGGGACACTCTGAAACTTTTACGCATCTCAGAACTTTTATCTTAGTTAAAGCCTGGGGGTTGAGAAAATGAGGTACGTAACCACAAAAAAAAAAAAAAAAAAAAAAAAAAAAAAAAAACTCACTTATTGAAAGGAAATCTGCTGAGAAACTTTTTCAGAATCTTTTTTTTTTTCCCCAGAGAATTCCAATGGAAAAGGCAGAATTAATCTATTCCACCCATATATGTTTTTGTTTCCTCATGAGTCATTTCATGCATTTATTCCACAATTTCTGAGTGTGAATATTGTATAAGACACAGCACCAGGGACTGACATAAAGAAAACAAAAGAAATTCTCCTTTGCACTTAGTGAGCTCAGAGTCTGTAGCAGAGAACAGATGAGTCAACAAATCCTCAAGTCAGCAGGGTCAGGGCTATGACAGAGACCAACAGTGTGTTAGAGGACTGAAGTGAAGATGGGCACATTCATTTCTGCTTTTTTTTTTTTTTTTTTTTTTTTTTTTTCAGAATGATCACTTCCTACTTACCATGCCATTCAATGTCCTCTGATTCAGTGGTAAGCACATATTAAAAACACTCCTCCAACATCAGAGCTACAACCAACTAACCACACATTTATCTGATGTCACCAGCATGCTCTGAGGCCACAACCCCTCTTTTAACGTTTTTTTAAAGATTTGTTTATTTATTTATTTATTTATTTGAGAGAGAGGGAAAGGTGAGGGAGAGGCAGAGGGAGAGAGAAACACAAGCAGAATCCACACTGAGCTTGGAGTCCGACATGGGGCTCTATCTCACGACCCTGAAATCACAACCCGAGTCAAAACTAAGAGTCGGTTGCTTAACCGGCCATGCCACCCAGGCACTCCCCAACCCTTTTAACTTTCAAAGTTTATGTTTCTCCACTTGTGGAGCACTCACTCTATGCTAAGTTCCAAGGAGCTAAAGGTTCTATGTCCACTCTCTAGTTCGATTTTTGTAACAATTCTTTAACTTTGTTAATATCATATGCTTTTTAAAAACGTCTGTTTTGAGGTATAATTGACACATAATAAAGTACAAATATTTCAAGCATACAATCTGTTAAGTTTGACATATGTGGTAAACCTTTATGCAAAGAGGATAACTAAGGCTTAGAGAAGTTAAGTAATTTGTCAAAGCATTGAAGGTCGAAGTCAAAATACAAATGTGCGTGTGCCAGATTCCAGAACTTGAGACTCCATCCACTGTGCTCCACCTTTCCACTAACTGTGTTCTTTCTGAGATATTTACCAACCCCACAAAGTTTTTTATGAAAACACACAATCCCAATAAGGTGACAAAAGGAAATAAATGGTATACTGATTGGGAAGGAAGATATAAAACTGTCTTTGTCTACAAATGACACGACTGTCTATGAAGAAAATCCAAAAGAATCAGCAACAAGGAGCACCTCAGTTGGTTAAGCATATGCCTTTGGCTCAGGTCATGTTCCCAGGGATCCTGGGATCAAGTCTCATGTTGGGTTCCCTGTTCAGTGGGGAATCTGCTTCTCCTTCTCCCTCTGTTGCTCCTCCTAGTTGTGCACACACACACACACTCTCTCTCTTTCTCTCTCTCTGTCAAATAAATAAAATCTTTAAAAATAAATAAATAAATAACAAAAAAATGGATCAAATACATAATTATAATAACCTTGCAGATACAAGGTTTACATATAAAAGTCAGTTGCTATGCAATGACCCAAAGGGGCACATGTACCCAAATGTTTATAGCAGCAATGTCCACAACAGCCCAAGTATGGAAAGAACCTAGATGTCCATTGGCAGATGAATGGATAAAGAAGATGTGGTAATTATACACAATGGAATACTATGCAGCCATCAAAAAATGAAATCTTGCCATTTGCAATGATGTGGATGGAACTAGAGGGTATTATGCTAAGTGAAATAAGTCAATCAGAGAGGGACAATTATCATATGATCTCACTGATATGAGAAATTTGAGAAACAAGACAGAGGATCATAGAGGAGGGGAGAGAAAAATGAAACAAGATGAAACCAGATAGTGAGACAAACCCTAAGAGACTCTTGGTCTCAGGAAACAAATTGAGGTTTTCTGGAGTGGAGGGGAGGTAGGAGGGATGGGGTCACAAGGTGTTGGACAGTGGGGAGGGTATGTGCTATGGTGAGTGCTGTGAAGTGTGTAAGACTGATGAATCACAGACCTGTACCCGGGGGCAAATAATACATTATATATTAATTTTTTAAAAAGTCAGTTGCTTTTCTTTATGCCAATAAAGAATAAATGGAATCTGAAATTAAAAACACAATACCATTTATGTTAACAGCCCCAAAAATCAAATACTTAGGTATAAATCTAACAAACCATACATAAGATTTTTAAAAAGAAAGCTACAAAATTCTGATCAACAAAATCAAAGAAGAAACAAACAAATGGAGAGATAGTCCATGTTCATGAATAGGAAGATTCAATGTTGTCAAGATATCAGTTCTTCCCAACTTTGTTTATATATTCAGTGCATTTCCAATCAAAATCCCAGCAAGTTTTTATAGATATCAACAAACAGGTTTTATGGAAAAGCTAAAGACCCAAAATAGCCCGCACAATACTGAAGAAAAAGTTGGATGACTGACACTACTTGACTCCAAAACATTAGTATAAAGCTACAGGAATCAAAACAGTGTGGTATTGGTGAAAAAATAGATCAATCAAATAGATTAGAGAGCTCAGAAATAGACCCCCTAGATATTGGTCAACTGATAGTTGACAAATGAGCAAAGCAATACAGTGGAATATAGTCTCTTCAACAACTGGTGCCGGAACAGCTGGACATCCACACATAAATAAATAAATAAATAAATAAATAAATAAATAAATAAATAAAATCTAGAAGCAGACTTTACATCTTTCACAAAAATTAACCCAAAATGAATTATAGACATAAATGTAAAATGCAAAACTATGCAACTGCTAGAAGGTAAATGGGATAGCCAGGATGATCTTGGGCGTGACAATGTCTTTCTCTTTACGACATCAGAGAAACAACTCCTCAGAGAAATCACTGACGAGCTGGCCTTCATTTAAATTAAAAAACTTCTCTCTATGAAAAACAGTATCAAGAGAATTAGAAGACAAGCCACAGACTGAGAGAGAATATTTGCAGAAGACACATCTGATAAAGGACTGATTTCAGAAACCTTGGAACTAATCTGAGTTTTTTTCTTTTTTATTTTTAGATCAAAAATGTGAGGACCAGAAAGGTTGAATCTTTAAGTTCTCCTTCTCTCTTACTTATTCTGCTATGAAAGTTCCTATTAATTCTACCTAAAAATTGTTCCCCATCTATCCTTTTCACTCTGGGCATTGGCACAGACTGTCATCATATCTCTACTGATCTATAGCATAGTTTCACAATTTGTCTAACACCCATGATGTTTGCCATTCATTCCTTCCTAACCCTAAGCTGTGCTAATTTCACTTAACACCTCTGATGTGTGTGTGTGTGTGTGTGTGTGTGTTTGAGACTGTGTCTAGGCCCCTGAGTTTAGACATAAAGAGACCCTCTATCTTCAAATGTAGTGTTTTAAAAAGACAGTTAAATCAAACACAATGGCAAGGGAGGATTAAAGAAGGCCCCTTGTAATAGGGACATACTGACAGGTGAGCTAAATTTTCAAGGACCAAGAGGAGTTAGACAGATGATGACAGAGAAATGGAATCCAAGAAAGATCATGTAGCAACACCAAATGCATAGAGCAAATGGTATATTCATGAAACTGTGAAGACTTTGGGATGGCTGGAACAAAGACCAAAGATGGTGATAGGAACAGGAGAGAGAACATAACAGATTCCTGGTGAACCTGGATGAGCTTAGAAGACCAAAATCACAAAGCAATAGGATAGGCTTTGAGGAATTTTAAGCAGAATGCCTGATAAGATTAAATTAGCAATTTGGAAAGAGCACTTAGTCAACTTGATGAGCCCTGAGTAATATATAGAATCGTCGCATCGTTATATTATACACCTGAAACTAATTTAACACCGTATGTTAACTATACTGGAATTAAGATAAAATTTTTAAAATGTAGTTTATCTCTTAGATGAATCAATTAGTATAATTGATTGGCTCAAACCAGAAGTATCTGCATTTCACACTCCCAAAATTACCAGTTGCCAAATTATTCCATGGTTAATTAAAATATCATTGGTATGAGGCAGTCATTAATATCTTGAAAGGTTTTTTTTTAATAGCATTTTCTTACTGAGAGTCACAAATTTATAGTATTTTTCAGAAATGTGCATGGCTGTGCCTGAGCTAAGTGTAGAATAGATTTTTTGTAAATCAAATGGGAATTTTGGGGGTCATTTTCTTCCACTAAACTCATTAGAAAGAAGATTTAGTCATTATGGTTTTGTATTTGTAAATCAATCCTATAGTAAACCATGCTTTTGTTTTAGTTTTTATATGATATGTGCTATTTATATTTAACATAAAATGCCTCATGCAATCCACAGAAACTGGCAAAATGTCTTAATGATCCAAAAATATTTATAATTAAGGATGTAAACTAGCGAGTTAAAAGTGCTAAGATTCTGAAAACCCAGTTTCCAATTCTTCCACTATGTTAATGTGCATTTATTTTTCAATGATAGTTATCTCAAGGATTGCTCTGTATCTAAGATGAGACAGGCACAACTGGGTGGGTGTCTCAGTTGTTTGAGCGTCCAACTCTTGATTTTGGCTCTGGTCATGATCTTGGGGTCTTGAGCTCCAGCCCAGCGTTGGGCACCATGCCAAAATTCTCTTTCCCTCTCCCTTCCCCCTGCCCTTCCACCTGTCTTCCTACTTGTGCATGGGCTCTCTTCCTTTCTCTCTCTCTCTCTCTCTCTCTCTCACACACACAAATAAATAAATAAAATCTTTTTTTAATTTTAAAATTTTAATTCTGTTAAATTTATTTATTATTTATTATTATTATTTATTAAATTGTAAAATGAGATTTGTTAAAATCTCATTTTAAAAAGGAGATAATATAAGCTAAGTGCACAATTGTATAATGTGTTCAATAAATGCTAGTTTTCAATAGTAAAAGAAAAAAAAAAGAAAGAAAGATCACTTATGTCAAAGTGTGGAGAACCGGTTAGTAGGCAAGACTGAAAACAGGCAAAGCATTAGCTTATGGTATTAACTAAAAAAATAAAGATAAAGAACAGAAGAGTAAGGCAAACACACAATAGTTTCAATCCAGTGTTGAGGTTTTTCTGGGTTGAGCCCAGCAAAATGGAGTAAAGAAATCAAGAATGCTGAGAAACGAATGATTTAGAGTTAATAAACGACAGTTCTCAGGCCAAGTTGAGCCCCACATCTGTGTTTTTACAGACCAAAAGCAAAGACTGGCTTTTGCATTTCAAATGGTGGAAGAAATTTGAAAGAAGAGTGATATGTCATGACAGAAAAGTATTTGAAAATCAAATATCACTGTCCATGAATAAAGTTTTACTGGAACCCAGCTACACTCATTTGTTTGTACATTCTCTGTGGCTGCTTTCACTACAGCTGCACAGATGAGGGGGTATGAAAAAGAAGCCTGGGAAGGCTGCTTTTCTTCCCATTATTAAGACCATGAATTGGAGACTGGGTAATAATACTTTGCCTTCCACAACCAAACCCCACTTGCTGCGGCTTGTAGTGCAAGAGATCAACAAACCAATCACAATGCTGTCATTTGCACATCTCCTATCAAGTTAATTCTTGTGCTGCAAATGACATCACCAACATTAATAGCTTTGACTCATTGAAATGTTTGGATTACATTTAAAATCTTTCAATCCAGGGTGCCTGGCTGGCTCAGTCGGAAGAGCATGAGACTCTTGATCTCAGTGTGTGTGTGTTTGAGCCCCACATAGCAATAGAGATTACTTAAATAAATATTAAAGAAAAAAAAACGTTTTCAATCCATCACTTTCTTGTGCTGCCTCCCACAACAAATCAAGGTATAAAATCTTTGTTAAAATAAGAGAATGATTCTCCAGAACAACAAAAGTGGGGGGCAAGGAAGAGACCCATAATTCTTGAATTTGCTAAAAGTTTTTCCTGTGGCTACAAATAATCCATACTTACTCTATCTCCCCAACCCTGTTCCGGGGCATAGAAATGGGTCCTATTTGTCATCTCTTGCATTGGGAGCCTAGTATTGCTAAGAACTCTAGGTAGCTTCCATCTCTTTCATGTGATAGTAGGAAATTCTATCTGTAGTAGATAAATTCTGCTCAGGAACTGATTACAGCCAGTGGAACAGGGAGAAAAACACCTCTTCATCTTAGTGCTTTCTGGATTAAAGCAGAATACCAATGTGCGCTTCCCAGGATTGAAGTGATCATAGCCACAAGGCAATTGGACAGCTAAAGGAGGTATTGCTCATCATCCAGCTTTGCATAAAAATCAGCATGGTACCAGGAACAAGCCTCAAGGACAAATTGCCCCCTTTTACTCCATGAGCATAAAAAGGAAAGAGATGATCCCTTGCCACTTGAAGCATCATCAGCGGAACCCATGGCCAGGGATTCAAAGTCTCAGCCATGAATTGAGTTACCAGTCTCAACGACAAAGAATTTGAAGACAACAGAAAATGGGCTCTTACCACTTTAGTTAAAAGAACTCATGTTCACACATTTCCACCAAAATCAGGAAAGGAGCAGCAAGTCCTGGTGTTTAGGAATCCAAATAAGAAACTTCACAGGTCAAAACTAAGTCATTATTGCATATGCTGCATTTCCAAGGCACAAACATATAAAATTACCTTCCATTTTGCAAAATGCAGAAGGAAAAAGGGCATTTCAAAAAATAGGACAGATCTCACCTCACTGCCTGTGAAGAAGTCACAAGCAAAATGGATCTCTTCACTCTTTTACGTCCTAGAACCTGATGCACCTCTGACCCTGGCCTGCCCGTTTCTCTGCTCATTAAGTATTATTCATCATGGAGCAAGGCTGCTGAGGTCAAAGGCAAAGTGTGCTTTCCATTTCAGGAGCACTGAATTGCTCCATTAGTTTTCAGATGTTCATGACAGGTCAGAAGTTCCCCGAACCCGTCTGGAATTGAAGAGACCTCACAGATCCTTCCGTCAGACATTCTGGTGGAATCACCAATGAAGGAAAAATACCTTGACATTATAAAACTTAAAGGTAGAGATCTGAGATAAAAGGAACCACAGCTATGTGACAACAATTTAACCTGCCTGCCGTGGTTCCTTTTGCTGTGCTTTTCCAGCACTAACCCTAGGACCTTGAGTTATTGGGTTTTAAATGTCTTTTTTCATACCCCAAATGACTACAAATGCCAAGAGGAAAAATGTACAAGTTTTCTATTTGCCATAGTCTGTGTTTGAAAACATGTCTAAGGGCTTGCATGAAGTTGAAAGCATTTTACAAATGACAATTAAGTCACTTACTTGTGGAGCATAAGGAATAACACGGAGGACATGGGGAGATGGAGAGGAGAAGTGAGTTGGGGGAAATCAGAGGGGGAGACAAACCATGAGAGACTGTGGACTCTGAGAAACAAACTGAGGGTTTTGGAGGAGGGAGTAGGGATTGGGTGAGCCTGGTGGTGGGTATTAAGAAGGAGGGCACCGTATTGCACAGAGCACTGGGTGTGGTGCATAAACAATGAAGTTTGGAACACTGAAAAAAAATTAAATTAAATTACATTTAAAAAAATAAAAAAAATTTTAAATGTAAAAAAATAAAAAGAAAGTCTCCTATTTGTGATTATTTTGATACATCTTTCTAAGAGAGCATCACCATATTAAAAGCCTAGTTTAAAAGGGGGCCAGTAGGCAAATAGAGAAGAACTGTTTCCCACCTTGTCTTTTGAACGTGGCATTCTTCACCTGTTCTACTATTGCTTAGTGCTTGCCACACTGAAGCATCCCTTTTGGGTCTGTAGACTTGACATACATGGTGGGGCCACAGGAAACGTGGCCACGGTGCCTCCAGCCGGCTTGGCAGTGGTGCTGCCTTCTTGGGTTCAGCAGCTAAAGCCATCGCTCAGCCGCAAAGACCTGGCAGAAATCCATGCTGCCTGCACTTGACTCAGGAGGTTTCATCAGAACAAGCAGCCTGGCTGCACTAGCTGATGAAGAAACAGGCCCTGAGGTCCGCAGCCACACAATTAGTCTGGTACATGAGTAAGTTCTAGACTTGGGAATTGCCAAAAAGCTTGGTTCAAACTGCCTTCACCAAAACCAGCCTTTCAGAGACTCTATGTCACAAGACTGTTTGTAAAAGTTGGGATCAGGGGTGCCTGGGTGGCTCCGTGGGTTAAAGCCTCTGCCTTTGGCTCAGGTCATGATCTCAGAGTTCTGAGATAGAGCCCCCAGTTGGGCTCTCTGCTCAGCAGGGAGCCTGCTTCCCCCTCTCTCTCTCTGCCTGCCTCTCTGCCTACTTGTGATCTCTGTCAAATAAATAAATAAAATCTTTTTTTAAAAGTTTTTTAAAAAATGTTGGGATCATAGAGATGCCTAAGTGGCTCAGTTGGTTAAGTATCTGCCTTTGGCTCAAGTCATGATTCTAGGGTCCTGGGACCTGGGTCCCCACTTAACAAGGAGTCTATTTCTCCTTCTCCTGCCTCCTCTCCATTTATAATCTCTCTAGCTACCACTGTCTCAAATAAATAAAATCTTTAAAATAAAAACTTGAGATCATCCTTATCATCTTGGTGATTGTGGTGATGATTAGTCTTTTCCTTTATAGCAGCCAGTCAGTCCCTTGTCTACCGACCCCTCCTGACAGCCCTGTTGTAACTCTTAGTCCCTATTCCAAATGTTCCTGGATGCTAGACACTAATTAACTTTTACCCAGACCCATTTCCTTAGGGAAAGTAGGAAGGAGAGAGGAAGGAACACTGAGGAGGGTGGCCAGGCATGGTACTCCAGGCTGGGGCTGAGCGTATCCCATCAGGTTATAGACTTCAACATACAGGGTCTCCTCCCTTGAGTGGGAATAGGGAGGATTTGAGAGTCATTCTGCAGTGGAGAGGCATTTTCTGTGATGCATAGGATCAGTTCTCTGTGATGATAAGACATGTGAACATGGATCTTCAAAAAATCATTTAGCCATACACAAAGAATAAGAAAATGGTAAGAACATGAACAGAAATAAGGAAAGGGGCAAAAGGAGCCCCCATCCTTGTCAGGTCTGACCTCCCCAATGATAGCAAGACTCCTACTAAGTCAGATTCTTTTTTTTTTTTAAGTTTATTTATTTATTTATTTTACAGACAGAGATCACAAGTAGGCAGAGAGGCAGGCAGGGAGGGAGGAGGAAGCAGGCTCCCTGCTGAGCAGAGAGCCCGATGCGGCCTCGATCCCAGGACCCTGGGATCATGACCTGAGCCGAAGGCAGAGGCTTTAACCCACTGAGCCACCCAGGCACCCTACTAAGTCAGATTCCTGATATCATCCCTGGCCTGCCATCAGCAAGAATCCTATTACCTTGGTTTAGGAAGAATCCCCTCCCACACCCACACTTAATGTTTCCCCTTAGTAATTTTTCACTCCCTATACCCCTTACCCTGCTCCTTGGTGATAAATCCCCAGCTGTCTTCACAGAATCTGGAGTTGTGCTCCCTCTGGCCCCCTGCTGCAATAGTCTTAATGCCTCCTGAGAGAACATAAGGGCTTCCTTACCATTTTAACAAGTGTCAGAATAATGTTTTTTAATACAGGTCATACCCTCTGGAAGGCACACTATAGGAGAAAGAGGAGGGAGTGCTTAGTGGGGAGTCCGTGATTGGGTGATTCTAGACCAGTGTGGAGGATAAGAGTCCAGATGATAGCTCGGTCCTGGGAAGTGTAGTTCACTCATCTGAGGTAAACAAAGAAGTGAGGGAGGATGTGTTTAAGCCTAATGGCTTCCTGGAGAAGACAGATGATACATTCTGCCTAAAAGTTCCTCCTCAGGATCAGTCTCTTAGGAATTTTACAGTAGAGATATGGGGGTGTTGAGGTTTGAGAAGGGACAGACACACTAACCTTTGCATGCCTTCTTTGTGGGTGTAAGGAGTTGTGTCACAGCTGGCGGAAGTTTGGTCCTGCCAAGAAAACAGTTTGAACAGAGTTTGGGGACCTCCCAGAGCTCCAGGAGCTTCTGTGCAGACCAGAGGGGGGAGTCACAGCGCTACATTGGAAGGACCCTAAACCCAGGCCATGAGACATCGAGATTTCTAAAATTCTTTTGGGCCATCAAGACTTTCATTGGCCCAACCTCCTAACATAATTTAGGGTCTTACACAGGGTGATTCAGCCCTCTCCATGTGTCTGTCTCCAGCTGTGCCATCTCCATGGGCTTCAACTTCCCCATCCAAATCAGTCCCTCAGGGTACTCCTCCCCCCTCCCTCCCCAAAAGACTGTTTTCTTGCTTAGATCCGGCTCAATAATTAAATACCGGACTTTCCTCCCATGGTTTTACGCAGCCCTGATAAGCGTCAATAAGCCACAAGGGTGGAGGTTTTGCTTCTCTGGCCCCTCACTGCTTGTCCAGTGTCCAGTACACCCAATAACTTACACTGGACATTCGCCAGTGGTCTGAAAAACCATACAAATGAATACACTTTTAGGAGACAGGGAGTTTTTTAACTGAAGCGTCTGAAAAATAAAAATATCACAAAGTCATTATTTTCTTTTCTCAGTTCTAATTTCAAAAAGACCACTAGAAAGATGGAGAATGTGTGAGACCGCCCTGTGGTCCACTCATGTCCACAATAGGCTTTTTTACTCTGTTGGGATGGATGAGAGTCGAGTGACTAAGTACTCTGAAAATGTCATTATTTTGTCCTTTCTTGACTTAAAGGGGGGGGGGGAAGTCTTCAGCATGGGTGACAGGGAGAAAGGATCCAACCTGATCATAGGATTCATTTGCAGATTCAAAATAGCTTTGGTCTAGTGGGATTAAATGAACAGACCTAAAGCCCACCAGTAAAGGGCAAAAGCACTATTTGTCTTTCAGGAGACAGTAGCTTTCACTGGCCATGAATTACTAAGAAACGTCTTTAGATTACTCATTCTGAGGTCCTTTTCTTATTTTTCAAGCAGGCTATAACAGTCAGCATGTTTTGACGGACCAGAAGGAGATACATTTCCATCCAATAAAAACTGTCTCCTTGGTGTGTCTGCTGGTTCTAGGAAGAAAGCTTATCGAAAGCTGCTCTTTCCTGCAGGGGTCTTCAAGAGGGTTTATTAACAAGTTCTAAATTGAAACCAAGAGAAGTGTGCAGGTGTAATCGGTGTGTCTGGGACTGTACCAAGAGTGCTTTCCTCTCTTCACTGGCAGCCCATCCACACTGAAGGGCAATAGGGCACTTTAGAGCCCAAGATACCCAGAGCCCAACTGCCTGGGTTGAACCTAAGTTCTACCATTTACTGTGTGAACGTAAGCAAGTCTCATGCCTGTTTGCTCCTTTGGAAAGTGGAGGTGATAATAGTGCCTTCCTCAAGGGATGAGGAAGGAATGAGATATCCTACATGCATAATGCTTAGTGACTGACGTAGTAAATCACTGAGTGAATCCCTGCTATTATTACTAATGCTAATAAAGTACTAATACTATTAGCAAAAAGTAAACTGCACATATCCTTTCACACATCAATCCTACCAGTAGGAATTTAGTCTACCTACAGATATGTGCAGGTGCGTGTGTGAGATATATGCACACAGATATGGACTGTGGTGTTGTCTGTCACAATAAAAGATGGAACTAGGACTAAATTTCAAGAACTCAATAAAAGGGTTGGTTAAACCAATTCAGGAACTTCCATCTTGTGAAAAATTGTGGATCCTCTAAAAAGGACATGACTGCATTATATGAACTAATATGGAACTCTCTGTAAGATGTATTATACCTTTTTTTAAAGCAAGATATAAAAATAAGAAAAACCACATGCTGCCATTTCTATAAGAAAAGAAAAGCATATATGCTTATATATCCAAAGAATATCTAGAAGGAGATGCAAGAATCTTATTATGCTGAAGGCCTCTGGGAAGGGCAACTCAGGGACTGGAAGAAAGCAAGAGAAAGAGACTTACTTTGTGTTATCACCATATGCCATTGTATATATTACCTATTTGAAATATAAAATTATATACATTATGAAATTTTAAAGAAAATAATACGTTACAGAGCAAGCTCGAAATTATATTGTAAAAATGCAAAACTAATTGTTTTTTTTGTTTGTTTTTGTTTTTAAATATATTTTTTTTTATTTCTTTTCAGCGTAACAGAATTCATAGTTTTACACCACACCCAGTGCTCCATGCAATGTGTGCCCTCCATAATACCCACCATCAGGCTCCCCCAACCTCCCACCCCCCGCCCCTTCAAAACCCTCAGGTTATTTTTCAGAGTCCATAGTCTCTCATGGTTCATCTCCCCCCCAATTTCCCTCAACTCCCTTCTCCTCTCCATCTCCCCATGTCCTCCGTGTTATTTGTTATGTTTTTTAGAAATGACTACCCAGGAAAGTTCTAAGCTCTGAAAGTGGGCAGCTACATGGGCCCTGGATGAAGGTTCAAGCTGAAGGATCTGAGAAAGAGGAGTCTTTCACTCTCTCAGATTCTGGATCCATTGAGGCCAGAAAGGCCAGATGGTGCTACCATCCACCTTCTCCCTCTTTCCATCTCACCCTACCCCACACCTCAAAATCCTCTTTTCCTTGCTACTCTCTTCTCTCTTGTCAAGGGAATCTACCCATGTTTACAAATTTTGTACGTTTTAATAATCCTCCACACTAAAATCTAAGTCTAAAGTCTGGAAGCCTTTTTCTGTCAGTCACTCATTAAATTAATGATATCTGTTGAGCATTTATTATGTGTTAAGTATTATTTTAAGCGGCAGGAAAATGAAAATCAGTAAGACACAAAAAGACATTAGTTTCTTGAGCACTTTCCATGTGCTAGATGTTAGCAAAAGGAATTTACAGCCTAGCAGAGATGAAGAAGGCAAATTGCCCAAAGGACTGTAATATGGTATTCTAGAATGCAGGCTGGAAGAGGCCTATTGTCAAAGACTAAAGGAGAAATCAATGAGAGAAGAAGATTTCCTATTGGTCTTATAAGGTAGGAATCAAGAAGAGCCTCTGAGAAAGAGCAGTGGCCTCGTTTCTACCCTATAACCATCCAGGTGTATTATCAGTCCTGTTTGACCTCCTTGAATATGAGTAACTTCTCCAAATCTATCATTTTCCTCACTGCATGGCTGCCTCCCTGTGGTGATTAGCAGTGGAATCTGCAAAAGAAAAATGGCCTATGAGCTGTTTCCAGAGCTGTCAAAGAATGGGGCGCAAGGTCCTACTTCATAACCCTTCTTCTGAAGAGAGAATTCAAAGAGACAAATCTACTCAGTAGATGATGGCAGGTGTCTAGAGAGAGGAGAAAGGGGCCTACAACAAGGAGGAAGAGGCAAAGGAGGTCTGATCAGAGATGAGAAAATGGGCTTTGCAACTGCTGGTAGCTTACATGGAGCTGTGAGAGGAGCTTAGGAAGATGGAGCCTCTAGGAGAGGCCTTAAATAGGTACTATGAGAGGAGAAGTGATGTCATTAGAAGGTAGCACCTACCAAGTGTCAGGGGCTGCTATAAATAGGTGTTTTATTGCACTTTCTTATTTATCTCAGAGGGAACAAGCTCAATAAAGTGATCAATCAGGTCTCGCTTGAGGGACAGGAAACAGTAGTCCTAACAGAGAAAAGTATCTTGCAAATCTTCTTGATGGTTATGTGAAGAGACTAAAGCAGACAAAAGCTAGGAGAACACAGAGAGTTCAGGAGAAGGTCACCATCTTGCTCCTCAAAGGATTGGGAAGCTGAATTCACTGGCATTTGGTTTCAGAGCCAACTACTGGTGGAATAAATCTGTAGTTCTGGGAAGGCTGTGACTTATTTGGATACAAACCTATGTAAGTAGAGAATTAAGAAAAACACTAGATGTAAGAACATATTTGTACAATTACTTAAAGCTACATTAATACTGAAGTGAGAACTCTCATCTCATCTATAAGCACCTTAGTCAGGGCTACCAAGATCTGGAATTTCTAACCACAAATGACATCATTTCATGACTTCTGCCATATAAAACAATGGAATTTCAACATTGAATGAGCTTTCAAAATCCTCTAGATCAACATTAACTTATCTAGAAGTTGACCAGGCTCTACAATCCCTGATGTGGTTGCCAAGCCTCTATTTAAATACCTTCAGCAGTCAAGAACTCACTGCCTCCCAAAATGGTCCATTCTCTGTTCACCCAATTTAATGTTGTTTTCCATTGAAACAAAGTCTGTCACCCCACAGTATCCAACCTCTAGTCCTAGTTTTAACCCTAGCAGCCTTACAAAACTACTCTAATTTCTCTCCTAAGGTCATTCATTCGTTTCAG
Source organism: Mellivora capensis (assembly GCA_004024625.1). NCBI lineage: Eukaryota > Metazoa > Chordata > Mammalia > Carnivora > Mustelidae > Mellivora > Mellivora capensis. Next base: position 55,627 of record PISX010006217.1, read on the forward strand.
CAAACACCCATGGAGTGCCTACTCTGCACGAGGCACTATTCAAAGTGTCAAGAAAATAACAGTGAGTAAGTCTCAAGGACACCAGTCTAATATGGTAGGCAGACATCTACACAGATCATAAATACACTGTAAATACAAAGATAGAGATAGACACAAGGTATCACAGAAATGGTGCCCATGTTAAGTGCATGAATCCCCCCATCTTGGGTGCGGTTTGGGGAGATCTTGCTGTAGAAGATGACCTCTGAGCTGAGATGAGCAGAATGGGTGGAGCTGGAGAAAGAGGGTGAGGAGGGAGAAAGTTATCCTGGAGAGAAGGAGCCTCATGTTTTCTGTCCCCAAGAAAGATAGCCCTACATGTGGGATATTGGCATAGAGGGGCAGTGGGAAAGTTGTAGAAAACATAAAGAATTATGTCATGAAAATTATCAAAAATGTTCATGTTAACTGTAGCTATCTCTGCATGGAGGAAATACTAGCAAGTGTTATTTTATCTTTATTTTTCTGCATTTTCCAACTTTTTTCAAGAGACTATACAATGCTTTTACCACCAAAAGAAGCAAAATCATGATGATTCTGAAAAACAACACACCCCTCTTGCCTTCCATGACCCTCATCATTGCAGGTAGGCCTGAGTCACTGAGAGGAAAGGGCCCAGTGGAGGCAGTTCTGAGATAAAATGTCTCAACATGTCCATTGCAGAACTTTATTTCCAAGTTTCCCACTTTGTTATGACACTTTTCATAGCAGCCTGGACAGCATTTCTCAACTTATTCAATCACTTTGGCCATATTTAAAATATTAGTATGTGATCATACTTCACTTTAATTTTTCAAGACTTGTCTCTATTATTTGTTTTTACTATTATTATTTTATTATATGCATCCGTCATCACAGTGGGTTTTTGTTCTTCAAAGATGCATGAGGTATTCGGCCTCTCCGGTGGGCAAGGAAATGGCATGGCTAGATGACAAGCTCTGTGTTCAGAACAGATTCTGCCAGAGGAGATGCAAGCCCAACAGGGACCAGCGGTACAGATGGAGAAAGGCTTCTGAACACTGAAATTTGACCTGGGCAAGGGGGTAGAGGGAGATGGAGGTGTCTGAATTAAAGTGGTAGTAGTTATGGTTGACTTTGACTGAGCATCTACCAAGTGTCAAGCACTTGGACTTCACATGAGTGGTTTTAATTAATCCTCACAAGAACCCTGTGAAGTAGATATGGTGGTGATGATGATGATGGTGGTGGTGGTGGTAATGATGTTGAGGAAGAGGAGAAGGATTCCTATTTCACAGATGGGGTAACTGTGCCATAGAAAGGAAAAGTAACTTGCCTAAGATCCCAGAGATAGGAAGTGGAGGAACTGGGTTTAAATCCAAGGGTCTGGGGACCTAAGCCCTGTTGTATACCTCCTCCCCACACATACACATCTGTGTGCACATGAATGCATGAGCATACACACACGCATTATCCTCCCTTTCTTTGTAGTCATTTTTCTCAAATTCAAAAGCAGATGGATGTTTCCTGCACAATGGTGGTGTTGGGGCATCTCTCTTAAGGAAAATCCATCAACAGGTTTTCAAAAATAAATTGCCCCTGGCTTGAGGACCACTGTTTTAGAGTGACTTCTTGGTAAATACCAAGACCAGCCTTGCTGAGGATAGACTCAGGAAAATGTGACTTATGAAAGTTCAGAGTTCAGCGTCAAAACATACTTCCCAGCGGCGGGCATTATTACGCACTGGGTTATGTCTGCAGACAATGTGGTAGAGGCCCCCACTTTGTGATCTGGCGGGGGTGCTTCCTGAGGAGACAGGAGTCTGGAAGGACCCTTCTAAGCCTTTCCAACTCTAGGAGTTTATTATGAATCAGTGAAAAGGTAGGAACTGTCCACTTGGTTAAATAGCCTGAATAGTATTTCCAGATTTTAAGGAGTTCCAAAAAAGAAGAACAGAGGAAAACAGGAAGCAAGAGAGATTAATGAGAACATTTACCAACCCTATGGGGTAGCCCATGTGGAGGGAGTTCACGGAAGTAAGGTAGATAAATTAGAGCCCATGGGTGACTGGCGTGGTGGACAAGGAAGTGGGCCACGCACCTGGACAAACCCAAGTTGTCCCCCATCAAACACTCCACAGGTACCAGACATCACAGGCCAGGATGTGTCTGTTCTGCACATTTTGGAGCTCAGGCCAAATGTCTAGAGTCCCTTGCTTGTGTGGATTTGGCATAATCTAAAATGACAAAGGGCCAAGTCACTTTTTTCTCTTCATTAGTATATTTCAAGGGAAACCCAGGCCATCTGTTTCTGCCTTGTCAACTCTGCAGGCCACAGCATGGCTTTAGGGAGACGCAGTTGCTGTCCAGATAATTGCATGAACATTTTAATGTGCCAATTTATGGTTTTTAAGTCTTCTTCGAATTTTTTTATTTAAATGAAGTCTGATTTCTCTGGGATAAAGCAATCCAAGTAATCAAAGATAATAACCCAAATAGAGGCCAAGCCTGGCAAAAGCCTTCTCTAATCTTCTGAGCTTCTCACATGAAGGAAATTGGGTGAAACAGTGCTAGTGTGCAAGGTCAGTGCCTCAGCCACATGCTACCATCTGTCCCACTGGGCAATTTAGACAGAGCATAGCAGGTAAGTTACACATTTGTTTTACTGATCATTTTGTCTCTCTGGAAGCAGAAGTAACAACAGTGGGAACTGTGACTCTGGTCTTCATTCTGAAATATCACCTGAAAATTCAAAATAGCAAAAGAAGATAAAGCCAGGCAAATCAGTGTTTCCCTCATTAAACCACAAAGCAACAAACAATCAATCTTGTTCTCCAATTCTTATAAAATACTTGACATACTACAGGCACTCAGTAACTATTTTGTTACTGTTGGGCCTAAAAATTATCTAGACTCTAGAAAGGAAATTTAAGAGAAATAAATTAAAGATAAATGGATTTTATTATTGAATATGTCTTTTTTAAAGACATATTAAAAAGACATATGTCTTTTTTAACATTAGTTTCCAGGCAATAGTCAGCAATGAAATTCTGATCATGCAATCTCTAATAATAAAAAATAAAATAAAGAAAAAATATATCAATTAAGTTGCATTCAGCGTGAGTAACATAAAGCCTTGCCAACAATATCATTGAATCTAATGATATTAACTATTTATCCCAAGAAATGTGCAGGTGAGTAATGCCAGGATTGGCTCAAAAGCTTCCCACAAAGACACTGGGTTCTATCTATGATGCTTTGAGTGTCCCTCAAGGTCGTGAGATGGTTGTATATAGCTTTAAGCATTACATCCTTACACATCTAAAGGCAGGAAAGAGATGACTGGCCATAACAGCCAGAAAGAGAAGACCCTTTGTGATCCAAGATTTTCTATCCTTTTTATCCAAACCTGAGACTTTACCAAAAGCAAAGACAACAAAAGTGAAATTGAACAAGTGGAACTACATCAAACTAAAAAGCTTCTGCAAAAGAAACAATCAACAGAATGAAGAGGTAGCCTACAAAATAGGAGAAAATATTTGTAAATCAAGTATTAATGGCCTAATATCCAAAATATATAAAAAGAATTCATATAACTCAATAGCAAAAATACAAAGAACTCAATTAAAAATGGGCAGAGGACCTGAATAAACATTTTTCCAGATAAGACATACAGATGGCCAACAGACACATGAACAGGTACTCAACATCACTAATTATCAGGGAAACATCCATTGGAACCACAATGAGATATTGCCTCACACCTGTTAGAATGGCTAACATCAAAAAGGCAAGAAATAACAAGTGCTGGTGAGGATGTAAAAAAAAGAGAACCCTTATGTTCTGTTGGTGGGAATACAAATTGGTGTGGCCACTATGGAAAACACTATGTTGGTTCCTCAAAATATTAAAAATAGAAGTAGAGATTATGCTGAGTGAAATAAGTCAAGCAGAGAGAGTCAATTATCATACAGTTTCACTTATTTGTGGAGCATAAGGAGTAACACGGAGGACAGAGGGAGATGAAGAGGAGAAGTGAGATGGGGGAAATTGGAGGGGGAGACGAACCATGAGAGACTGTGGACTCTGAAAAACAATCTGAGGACTTTGGAGAGGTGGGAGGTGGGAGGTTGAGTGAGCCTAGTGGTGAGTATTATGGAGGGCACGTATTGCATGGAGCACTGGGTGTGGTGCATAAACAATGAATTCTGGGACACTGAAAAGAAATTTTAAAAATTTAAAATAATTGAAGTATATTCCAAAGAATATATATATTCTGTATATATATATTCAGAAGTGGCATTGATGTATGTATGTATATATATATATATATATATATATATATATATATATTCCAAAGAAATTAAAATCAGGATCTCACTTCCATGTACATTGCAGCATTAGTCACAATATCCAAGATATGGGAACAATCCAAGTATCCCTCAACAGATCACATATATGATATATATAAAGGATATTATTCAGCCATGAGAAAGAAGGAAATCCTGCTGTTTGCAACAACTTAGATGAAACTTGAAGGCTTTATATCAAGTGAAATAAGTCAGACAGAAAAAAACAAATACTAGTGTGACATCACTTATATAAGGAATCCTAAAAAAAAAATAAAATAAAATAAAAACCAAATTCATAGGAACAGAGAGTACAGTGGTGGTTACCAGGGGCTGGGGGGTAAGGGCAATAGGAAGATACTGGTCAAAGGGCACAAACTTCTAGTTATAGATTAACAAGTTCTGGGGACATAATGGTAACTATAGTTAATAATACCATATTTATATTTGAATATCACTGGGAGTTAGATCTTAGATGTTCTCACCACAAAAAAGAAACGGTTATTATGTGATGAGATGTAAGTGTTATGATGGTAATGATTTTGCACTAGATAATTGCATCAAATCAACATGTAGTACACGTTAAACTTACAAGGTGTTATATGCCAATTATATTTCAATAAATCTTTGGGTCAGGGAATAATCAATGGTGTCAAATAAGATATGGACTGATAATTGACCATAGGACTTAGCAACCTAGGCTGGTGGGATACTGATGAAAGCCTGATTGGAATGAGTTTAAGAAAATGTGAGAAGAGGATTTGGAGATGGAGGACTAAGATTTCAAATTTGGTTTGGGATTCTTTTTTTTTTTAATCTTCAGTTACCCACTGTATAAATACATTATTAGTTTTTGATGTAGTGTTCAATGATTCATGAGTTACATATAACACCCAGTGCTCATCACATCACCTGCGCTCCTCAATACCCAAAACCCTGTTACCCCCTCCCCCACTCTTCCCCTCTGAAACTCTCAGTTTGTTTCCCGTAGTCCATAGTCTCCCATGGTTCGACAAACCATGATTTTGGATTCTTCAGAGAAGTTTGTTGCAAAGGGGAGCAAAAATTAGGGAAGTAGTTGGTAGAAGTGGGATCAAGAGGAGGTGTTTTTTTTTTAATTTTTTTTAAGATTTTTTATTTATTTATTTGACAGAGAGAGATCACAAGTAGATGGAGAGGCAGGCAGAGAGAGAGAGAGAGAGAGAGAGGAAAGCAGGCTCCCTGCTGAGTAGAGAGCCTGATGCGGGACTCGATCCCAGGACCCTGAGATCATGACCTGAGCCGAAGGCAGCGGCTTAACCCACTGAGCCACCCAGGCGCCCTAGAGGAGGGTTTTTTTAATGGGGAAATTAACAGCATGTTTGTACCCTCAGGAGAGGGAAAGTTGATGATTTATGAATCAGAGAATTGCTGAGCAATGCCCTTGAGTAGTGAGAGGGGATAGCATTTAGATAGGGTCGCCAAAACATCCAGGCTGCAGGAAGGCAGAGGTATGGATGAGGGTGCTGGTATGTGGGTATAACATGAGCTAGAAATCCGCCAATCTTCTCTTCTAACAGCTTCAATTTCTTAGTAAAACAGGAATCACGGTCAGCAGGTGAGAACAAGGATGGAGGAGAGGTTGTGGGAGCCTTGAACCGGTGAGGTAGCACCTAGGAAAGTGGGAGGATAAATGGACCAGAGAAATACATTATAATGATGCTGGGCCACATTTGGGTCTCATTTGAAGTTCACGGTCATGAATACAAAATCAAACCATGCTCAGGGTTGAGATTTTCTCCAGCAACATTCAACTATATGGGCAAAGACACAGAAGAGATGGACAGAAAGATTTTCCAGGGTTTGGTTTTACTAAAACCACAAAGGGATGAAAGACAAGGGAACAGAAGGTACATATAAAGAAGAGATTATAAGGAATGATAATAGAATTTAAGCTGGAAGTGGAGAGAGGGAATGAAAGGATGGGAGGCAGTGAAAAGAAAGTCAGAGCATTTTGTTGGCAGTCCTCACGCGATTGCAGAACTGCTGGAGTTCAGGGTTCTGAGTGGGAAAAAATGAAAAACTAAGATGGTGCTAACAAAAATTAGATACATGAGACTGAGACTGTGGAGTGGAGTGAAGAGGTGCCAAAGAAGCATCTTTCTGATCCGAAGGGGCACCTGCACCTCAATGTTCATAGCAGCAATATCCACAATAGCCACACTATGCAAAGAGCCCGGATATCCATCAATAAATGAATGCACAAAGAAGAAGTGGTATATAGGGATTCCTGGTGGCTCAGTTGGCTAAGCGACTGCCTTCGACTCAGGTCATGATCTTGGAGTCCCGGGATTGAGTCCCATGTTGGGCTCCCTGCTCAGTGGAGAATCTGCTTCTCCCTCTGACCCTCCCCCTTCTCATGCTCTCTCTCTCTCATTATCTCTCTCTCTCTCAAATAAATAAATAAATAATCTTTAAAAAAAAAAGAAGTGGTGTATATATATATATATATATATATATATATATACCTTAGAATATTACTGAGCCATCAAAAAATTAGATCTTACCATTTGTAATGATGTGGATGGAACTAGAGGGTATTATGCTTAAATGAAATAAGTCAATCCGAGAAAGACAATTATTGTACAATTTCACTCATAGGTAGAATTTAAGAACCAAAACAGAGGATCGTAGGGGAAGGGATGGAAAAATAAAATAAGATAAAATCAGAGAGGAAGACAAACCATAAGAGACTCTTAACCCTAGGAAACAAACTGAGGGTTGCTGGAGGGGAGGTAGGTGGGGAAGATGGGGTAACTGGGTGATAGACATTAAGGAGGGCATGTGATGTAATGACCACTAGGTGTTATATGCAGCTAATGAATCACCAAACTTCATCTCTGAAACTAATAATACACTATATGTTAATTAATTGAATTTAAATAAAATAAAAAATAAGAAAAAGCAGCATTCTACAACAGACACATGAAAAGATGCTCAACATCACTCATCATCAGGGAAATACAAATCCATATCAAATGAGATAGCAGCACACACCTGTCAGAATGGCTGAAATCAAAAGCAAAGAAACAACAGGTGATGGCGAGGATGTGGAGAAAAAGGAAACCTCATGAACAGTTGGTGGGAATGCAAATGGTGCAGACACTGTAGAAAGTAGTATGGAGATTCCTCAAAAAATTAAAATTAGAATTACCATATGATCCATTAATTCCACTCCTGGGAATTTACCCAAAGAATACAAAAACACTAATTTGAAAAGATACATGCACTCTCTGGTTTATTGAAGCATTATTTACAATAGCCAAAATATGGAAGCAAGCCAAGTGTCCACTGACTGATGAATGGGTAAAGAAGAAGTGGTGTGTATACATATACAATGGAATATTACTGAGCCATAAAAAAGAATGAGATCTTGTCATTTGCAGCAACAAGTGGATGAACCTAGAGAGTACAATGCTAAGTGAAATAAGCCAACGATAGAAAGACAAACACCATATTACTTCACTGATATGTGAAATTTAAGAAACAAACAAATGAACAAAGGGGGAGAAAAAAGACCAAAAAACACTCTTAAATATAGAGAACTGATGGTTACCAGAGAGGAGGTGGGTGGAGGGTGGGTAAAATAAGTGAAGGGAATTAAGAATACACTTAGCTTGATGAGCACTGAGTAATGTACAGAATTTTTGAATCACTGTATTGTACACCTGAAACACGTCTAACACCATACATTAATTATACTGGAATTAAATAAATAAATTTTTTAAAAAGAAGTAGCATCCTGAAGTATTTCTGTATTCTTTTAGGATTTGTGCTTGGAAATTATAGGAAGGAAAATTTCAGGACAAGAAGAGTGTTCTATAAAAGGAGAGAACAAAGATGCCGACAAAAGTAGCAAGACTTCTAGAATTCTTCAAGCAGGAGCTGGATATGTCTTATGAGAGACATAAGAGAGGAGATTCTTGCAATAAATAGATCACATCAGAAAACCACGCAAGGTTCATCAGGCTCAAAATTTCTTTCTTTTTCCTAGAAATGTTTTACCTTATTATAAGCCACATAAAGGGAAACTTTACAATAGTGTGGCCATATTTGCTGGCGGGATTTCCCCACCCCACTCAAGATCCCTTTCATCTTTGTGGCGATAAGGACCCAGAAGTTCTGCAAGCATCCACCTAAGCAATTTTTATAAGTAACCTATTGCCAGGAGCTTCACCAAATAATGGAGGGTAATGGGAGAGTATCCACTCCAAACACAACAGTTGGTCTCCACTGCTTTTTGCTCTGTGCTCCGATCACAATGTTCTCACTGCATCCACACATCATTTCATTGCTTGTCCTTATCCACCACCTGGCAGGTCTGCTCCCTTCTTATCCCACCCCTACCTTTAGGTCAACACAAAAACAACCTTTCCAGGAGACCTTCCAGACTGTCTCCACTCCTATGCCAGCCTAAGGTTTTCTCTCCCCCTGCCCCCCGCCTTGATCCATGATGATAACACATCTGACACATCTCTTCATATTTCATATTTCCACTCAAGAGGTCTCTCTTCATGTGAAGGATTATTAGAAGAAACAATTCTAAGCTCTGTCTCTAAAGGCTCCAGGAGAGGAAGAGTTAGACTGTGACTGAAGCCTGACGTTCATGGACCCATGTTTTACTGGGAATCATGTTATATGTGCTTGAAATCTGGAACTGGGCCAATTGTTGATGTCGCTCTTGTTTTTCCTGTGAACAGTGACAGTTTCTCCTTCATTTCCTGGTCCCCCCCCCTCCATGCAGTATGCGCACATGGGAACCGTCCACTCTTCTCTGTGGTCCTTGACCATTCGGCTTATTGGTGAGAGCATTTAGAATCACTTGTAGAGGTCCAGTCATACTGGGGTGGGAGCAGTGAGTCCTTACCACCACCTCAGATCTAATTCATATTCCCCAGGACCACTCATCAGAAGTAACACTTGGGGTCATTGCTCAGAGTAGCAAATCAATACCTCGTTTCCCACTTAGCTAGAGTTGCTTTAAGGATTTCTCCGGCCCCTAGAATCCTAAGGAAGGAGAGGTTAGTGGCAACTCAGTCCTGCAGCACTTGGCATTTGCTCTCAGTACTTATCTCTTTCAATGAACAAGATTTGCTTCCAAGCAAGATTTTCTAACCGTGGAAGGCAGAAACGTTTATGCCTCTTTATAACCCCTCTAGCGCCTAACGCAGTCTCCTACGGGTAGGTGATATTGAATGGACTACTTGTTAACAGTATTATCCACAAGCAAATATAAGCCCATGAATCACTCCCCATGACCCTGGGCCGCCAACTCCCCAAGCCAAGCCTTGCTATCAAACAAGAGCATCGCAGGGTTTGAGTGAAAAATGAGACTCAAGGGGACACTGTGAATTCCCAGTGTGTTTCATTTGTTTTTCCCAGTGGCACAGGCAAAGAAATTTCTCGTCCCATCTATGGATCTCAACACTTCAGAAACAATATAGATCTTATCTCTGGTCCATTTAATTGAACATAAAAAGCAAGGTCACTGCAGCCATTTGGTCCTGGTGCTTTTAGAACCACTGCATCAACTCAGAGAGAATATTTCGCTCTCCTGTCACCTACTGCTTAGAAACAAAACAAATGGCATTAACAGGTCTTTAATCTTCTCATTAGAGCAGGCCTATGGGCTGGAGTCTGTGATAGTACTGCCATGAGCATGAGAAAAATAAGTCTCCCTGTTTCTTTCAAATAAGACTTAAGACAGCAAGAATGCTGGTCTCTTCCTCCCACTGTGTATAAAACTACTTTCAGTGAGAGAGGGAAGAAAAAGAATACATTCTGGTCCTATCTTACTCGTTTTCTTTTGCTTTTTGATAAGCCCACTTTCGTCCTCCTTCACTATCAATACATAGAGGAAGGATACTTATGTGGAAAGAAGAACCAAAACCACTTTGAACCATAAAACAAACGGATTGAGGTCAAATGCATTGCATGGTCCAGCCTGTCCAGGGTACTTTAAGTAGCCACACTGCTGTCTTCCAGTGAAGACACTTCTATCTAGCTGCCAGTGTGGGAGCAGAAGTAAGCCTGCTGAGGTTCCCCTAGCATACACATGGAGAAATGCAACTGAGGACATAGGCTCAGATCCTTGCCCGTCTCGGAGTCCCAGTGCAGCTGTTGGCCCGTCTGTGGGTAAAGGAACAAAAGGCCCTACCCCTGGGGCTCGGAGTTCTTCTGACTCCGGCACAAAGAATTCTGGCTTTGTAAAAAAAAATATTCAAAAATAACCCGGATTCGGGGGTCCCTGGGTGGCTCAGTGGGTTAAAGCCTCTGCCTTCAGCTCAGGTCATGATCCCAGGGTCCTGGGATCGAGCCCCGCATCGAGCTCTCTGCTCAGTGGGGAGCCTGCTTCCTCCTCTCTCTCTGCCTGCCTCTCTGCCTGCTTGTGATCTCTCTGCCAAATAAATAAACAAAATCTTTTTTTAAAAAATTAAAATAAAATAAAAAATAAATAACCCAGATTCCTTCTCCAAATGCTTAACTATGCCGGGGTGAGACAGATGGAGACTCAATGGGTGACCTCAGAATTTTATTATGGTACCAGGTTGCAGGCCAGGCCAAGTACAGAAATCACCTAAGGCCCTTATCTGAACATCATGGACAGTAGGAGTGAGTGGAGTTGGAATCTGAGGTCCCTCATGGGGCTCTGTAGGGAGGATTCTGCTGCCCAGGGACTGGTAAGTAGTAATGGTTGAAATGACAGGGATCCCCAGGATTTCGTTAGCAAAGAATTAGGGAAATGGAGGGTGGGATTGCAGGAAAATAGAGCCAAAGAGAATTTGTCTCTGAAAGAAGAGGTGATAGACAGTGTGGGGACGGGGGGTGCTATACACAGAAGAGTTGAGGGAAGCCATTATGTTTTGTCCCAAGAGGGAAGGTCAGGGTCCCCAAGAAGAGGCAGGGGAGGGAAGGGTCCGAGTAGGCCTCTTCTTTTGCCAGCTGCATGGCAGCTGACCCTGGTCATACTCCCCTGCAATGATTCTAAGTCACTGACACCAGCCCAATTCCTTGGAATCTTGCCCATAAGTGGAGCATGCTTTTCCATGCACCTCCTCTCCCCTCCAGCTCACAACATCATTTCTCCCTTATCTTTCCAGAGCCAGCATCTTGGTACCGCTGCTTTTCATTAATCATTCATCAGCCAGCCCTGGTCTGCAGGGATGCCATTTCCTTCCGTAAGAACCCTTGCCCGGGTACAGTCATTACTGGAAATGCACAAATTGCCACACACATTTTCATTTGCTCAAGGCAGTTGTTTTTATGAGCAGTGGTGAAAACAAAATTCCATTACGTCAAAGTTAATTCCTCTGCAGCACATCAATAGATGCTCCTTGGAGGCAATGCATTAGCCCAGCTGCAGTCAGTAGCTTAGAGCGCTGACGGAACTGGTGCTTCTGTGATGCATTCACCGTTAGAGTCACAGTAATGACCAATCCTCCCATTTACCAGGAGCTGCGTCTTTTGGATGGATCCCAAAATGCGTCACCAGCTACCTATATATTAGTCATCCATCAGCTAAAGTAGAGTACCCATTCGGTAACCCCAGCCAGCATATACTTGCCTCCATCCGAGGTCAGAGAAACATGGCCTGAGGGACAACTCACACAGAACTAATCAGCTCTGACTAGCCTTCCTCTTGCGTATAAATCTAGTCTTCCAGGAATTTGATTTGGTCAAAGACCTCACAGCTGCTTCCTGCAGGCAGAGGCAGCTGGCAGGGTCCCACAAGGGAACATTATAGCCTCAAAACCTCAAGGAGGGGAAGGCAGGTGTGGATCTGCTAGTGTCTGCCCAGGAGCCTCTGAGCTGCTTCTACAGCAATGCAGGCATCCTATAAAAACACTTGGAGCTGCTATGGATTGGCATCAGGGACATACTAATGAAGCACACATAGCCTTAGGAATTGAGAAAATCAGAAGAACAGGGGGTTTGGAAATGGTATGGGGAAAGGACAGTGATGAACAGATCATCCTTACAGGTGGAGTGAGGAGGTATTTGGGGAGATGCTTTCTTAACATTATGATGTCAGGGACTCCAAGAAAATATTCCTCATCTCCCCAAACAATAACTTCACATGTAGGTAACAGGACTTCTTTAATAAGGTACAAGGCTAGTCAACCCACAATTAGAACCAAAATCAAAATGTAGGTGTCCCTAAGACAGACAAATCATCATTGGGATAAATGGTTGATACAGGAGCCTTTTCTGACAGGTGAGAAAGGAGAAAGGAAGGTGTCACTGGGAACCTCATGAAAGGAGAAGAGGGTGAAAACACAGAGGGGATAAAGGGCAACAGAAGGGGGACCATGGACACTTCATCTACTTTACAGCTAAGGGAGGGCTGCCCTACTTAGAGAATTGAGAGTTCCTCAGATGGAGGCTTCCTTGAGAGGTTGAGGGAAATCAGAAATCAAAGACTGAGGAGGGAGTTCGAAGTATCTCCCCTCCCATCATTTTCCTCCATGAATTCATTTTGACAAAATAATTTTGACCTAGCAATAGCCATACCTTCTTCTCTTACCATAGCTTAAGGAGATTCCATGTCACTAATTTATTACACTGCTGGAATAAATTTTTGTACTACTAATGAAATTTTTCAAGGAAGAATGACTTAGATCCATCAAAGAAAAACTCTTAGGAAAGGAATATTGCATACTTGTTCCAAATGAGCCTGATTAGCTCTTTATACTGGCTGAGGTCACTGCATCACCTTACCTTCCTATTTCTCTCCTCTTTATAAACTTAGGCAAAGTGGCCATGGAGAAAACACCTGTGGCCACTAAGCCTAATGAGACAAAAAACAGTGGCAGGTGGGTCTGATGGCTGAGAGGTGACCACATGGCCCTGAGAAACATGAGTAGGGAACATTCAATTGTCCAGAGCCCTCAAGAAAGTTTTGGAAGCACTGAGATCATTTGAAACTTACCACACAGGCTGTCTGTGATTATTCCTTGCAATATTAAAAAGTAATTGAAAGTGAGTAACTGAAGGTGACCTGACCTCCAAAACCCAACAAGAAAGAGAATGTTCTCCAAAGGCTGTGGAATATTTAGGTTCTTTACAATGTTAGGGTTTGAAGTGGATTTTCTATGTCCAAATCATACTTCTCACCTTTTCCCTCTGGGATTCTCAACAGAAGGAGAGTCCTCACAATGGAGCTCAATGGAAAACAAAACACAGTTTTATACATAACTGCAAAAGAGCCTAAGAGCTCCAAAACACAGGACTTCTTGGATAAAGCTGAATTAGAGCACACGGCTCAGGACAGAAGATCCAAGTGGGGTCATCCACATCTTCTCAGTGTAGGGCTTGATTCCTACCTGTATAAGCATGTACTCCAGGAGTAAAAATATGGTGGAATTTCATAAGAGCTTTGGCCTCTCCTTGAAAGGAGCTGACCAATCTGTCTCAAGTGACCCAGTCAATACTCCATGCATTGGGGAGCCTTTGCTGGCAAGGAGGTGGTGGGATGCAGAGCTAGCAAGGGGGCGAAGAGAATGTTCAAAGGCATGTCAGTACTTCTCTATATAAGGAGAGATCTGCGTTTGCTTCCTTCTATTTAAAGATGCTGAAACACAAAGGGAAAACACAAAAGTCATATGACCAAGAATTTGCAAGAAAGTCTATCTATCCAATGATTGCTTTATGGAGAAGCCCATATGCCTAGCTAAAGAGCTAGTTAGGCATGAGATTCCTCCCTAATTCCACAGAAAACCACCCAGCTCAAGGTAGGCTAATAACCCACAAATAGAGCGAACAAAGCACAGCCAACAGGAATTCCTTGCCATCCCAGGGCTTATGAAGACTTTTAGGAAATGCCATAATTGTGCAGAGAAAAGCTGTGTCTGGATCATTTAGCAACTGGGCACTAATTATCTGGGCTTAAATAGGTTATCCCAGTGTGGTTGGTGGCAAACAGATGTTGAGGACACCCATAGCCCATATGTGGCTAGAGAACCCTGGGCTATGGTTCAGTGCTTTGTGCCACTGACTCAGGAGAATTTGTTGCCCAGAAAAGATGCTGACTGCCCAGAATAGGTTCGAGGGCTTGGCTCATTGACCAACTGTCTGAGAACAGAGATGTCCTTGGACCGCCTGCTATGCCCTCTGTTTTCTGGACATAACAGAAATAAAGAACAGCTGAATAACACAAGAGCTGATATCTACCACCTTTCTTCTTGTACCTTTGTTGAAATGTTTAACAAAAGCAGACTCCTCACAGGTGCTGGTGTGCCAGGATGGGGGAATGCCATGTGGTCTTCAGGTAACTTTTGGGAGAAGAGAGCTAAAACATGGACAGGTGACCAAACTAGGGAAGAAGAAAGGAAAGAGAGAAAACAAAACCCCTTTGACCTGAAAGTTCCATCCTCGTCTCTTCAAGTTCTCAAAGCTGTCTCAAGGCAACAGAAGGGCAAGAGGAGATGGATCAGGGAAGATTTCACACCCACTCAATCACAACCATCCAATTTAAGTTTTATATACTGGGATTTTTATATCATACTCCATTCATTTGACCAAAGAGGGAAGTCCTTTGCCTTAAAAAAGTAAGAATAAAATAAAAATTTTTTAAAAGGGTTGACCACCACTATGCTAAAAAGGATAAAGATTAGGAATTCCTAAAATCACATGCAGCAAAACCCTTGGCCTTCAATGTACTTAATTATATAAATTGGCTGAAGCATCACTGAAATTAAACCCGCGAGCTTCTGTCCAGTTTTCCCTTTCCTCTCCTTCCCGTGGTCCAACCATCCCAAGATCCTATAAAGGAACAAGCCCTGATCTCAGAAATGACAGTTGTGAAGTACAGATTGGGTCCTTTTGTTTACTGGAGATGTACCCTGTGCTAATCAACCTCCAAGCCTCTATTTTGTTGACTGTAAAAAGACATTACAATTCTCACCCTTCCTATCTCACAGGGTTGTGAAGATAATTTATGTGAGAGAAACTTTTCCCTTGAAAGAGCATTATGTAAATCTGTTATTTCTGAATATCTTAAAGCACTGATGCATTTTCCAGTATATATTTCAGTCAATGAATCCCTTGTTCAAATCAACTAAAACTTCTGCCACCTGCAGATAGGCAAAGGTGGGTGAATGATTTGACTCCTAAGTTTGGGTAGTAAGTTTCAGGAAAGTCGAAGAATTCGGGAATCCCAGTGTGGATGCCATAGCCCCATGACAGTGAATGCCTTCTACTAGCCCTCTGGGTGGACCAAAGACTGTGTCAGTCAGAATTAGAAAAGGAGCCTCTGCAGCCCTCTGATGGGAACCAGCCAGGGGATGCACTCATCACTGACTTCTAGACCCAACAGACACACTGACACATTCCTGCTTCTTCTTATCACTGTTCTCCAGGTGTAGGCTCCCCGGGTCACTGAGGGCCCCGGAGGGTGTCTGTACCCTGCCCATTCTGTTTCACCTCCCCATACCTTGACAGAACAGTAGAAAGAAGAGATGATGTAGATAGAAGGCAGGACAGCCCAATGGCTATAGTGAGACCACTGGCCATGAGGTTCCAGAAGGAAACAGATGAATGATTTCAGCTAGGCTCAGAAAGGAAAGAAAGAAACCGCCATGTTGCTTACTGTATTTTCATAAGCGGGGGGGATCCATACACAGTTCTTATATATGCAGATACCAAGAGAGCAGTGATCCAAATTAGCAGACTACAGCAATGCCCCTTCAAAAATCTCAACCATGTCTTAAGCACCAGAAACCCCAGCACCAGGTTATCAAACCCCCTTGCTCACTGGTGCTCCCGATTGCTCCACAGCAGCTGCCGATTTAACCATGAAGATGCCACAAAAGGCTGCAAACAGACTGTTTTTAAATCATAAATTAAGCCCAGGCACAAATGGAAGGCATTACCTCAAGATGGAGAAGTAATGTGGCACTTTCAAACGCTATGCCTCGGCATCTGTGTCTCTGGGCATAAGTCACTGTCCTCATCCTAATTAATGGCAAGAAGAAGAAAACATGTTCACAGAAAGAACCAATCTCAAGATCTTAAAATTGGAGCCAGATCACAGAAGAGCAAGCAGGATAACAATAAAAGAAATCAGACTGCCCAAGAAAGTACTCTATTGTCCCTGGCATAAAAGACAGGCTTGACTGGGAGAAGGGTCACAGAAAACCACGAACACTTAAAAATGAATCAGAATTTATTCATAATTATACTTGACCTTTAAGTAATGCCTTGCTGTTTCCAAAGCCCCTTCACATGCCTTATCAAATTTGATGCTCACAGAATCCTTGGAAATAGGCAACATAGGCCTCGTTCTTGTCTGACTGATGGGCAAACTCAAGTCTCTAGAGGTTAAGTGACTTGCCCACGGTTACATAGCTAATAAGTGGCAAACCCTGGTCTCCAGCACTTCCTGCTATGTAAATTCTGCTATTCTGAGAACTAAGTAACCACAGATAAATATCTTACAGGAAGCATTAGATTGTCAACCATCTCAAAATGACATCTCAGAAATCAACTTGCCCGTGTCAAGGGTCAGGAAATGGAGTATCGTGATGGTAGGAAGCATTCCCTTAGCAACTCCACATTGCAAATCTACCTCTGGGCCCCTTCTCACTCACCCGTTTTCCTGTAAACATACTGCGGCATAAAGATGCTAGAGGGTGGGTCCAGAAGGAACTAAAAAATTCCACTGCCAGTTTCAGTGCCAATAAGCAGCATTGCTGAGTGTCCACCAGACACCAGGGCATTGGGAAGAAGGAGAGAGGATGCACAAAATGAATGGAACATGTACTCCTGCCCTGGACAAGCCAGTTGAAACAGCCCTCCCAATGCAAACATAGCATGTGAACAAAGTCAAGATCATCCTCGCTTTCCTCTAAGAAATCTGGGAGTGCCCTTCCTGGAAGATCCGCTTCCCATTGACCATTGCTGGATTCTTTATGAGTCACAGCTCATTCTTTTTTTTTTTTTTTAACTTTTTTTTTTAAGATTTTATTTATTTATTTGAGAGGCAGAGATCACAAGTAGGCAGAGAGGCAGGCAGAGAGAGAGGAGGAAGCAGGGTCCCTGCTGAGCAGAGAGCCTGACGTGGGCTCGATCCCAGGACCCTGGGACCATGACCTGAGCCGAAGGCAGAGGCTTTAACCCGCTGAGCCACCCAGGAGCCCCGTCACAGCTCATTCGTGAGCCATTATTTAAGCCACCTCAAACTCTGCTCAATGAATGAGAAGAATCCATTTTTAAAACCTCCGCACCAATTTTGAGATTTGCTAGCTCTCAAGGCCATGCCAGCTGCCTACCATTTTGAGCAGGTCTTTTTGTGTTTTGTGTCTTTGCCCGGAAACACCCTGTCATTAAAATATTCACACTCATAAGAGGCAAACCCCACCAAGCCCAAGCAAGAAACATTGCCTTTATCATTCACCCTACTATCCCAGCCTACGAGGAAACCAGAGCACATCTGCAAATGCCAGGCTCATTAATGAAATGGGTTTTACATCCAGGAGGTGAGTGGGCTCCCCAGGCTCAGGGACAGTACATTCATAGCAATAGCACTTCACCAGACAATGAATCAGCAAAGTGCACTGAAGGCTGGTTTCACTTGCTCTGAGGAAGATTGGTCTTCCCACCACACCACTTTTCTAGGCTACAGTCTGGGAGAATGTTTTCTTTTCCAATTCTCGAAAAATACCACTCTGGTTCAGGGTGAAACACAGCCCTATGCCTTATGAGGAACATGGAGACTAATAAAATGGAATGTGACATCCTACAGGAAACTTCAGCCCACCCAGCCAAGTACTGAAAGCCAGAAATTTCTAGCCCAGGCTGGGAAGAGACCCAGGGTCTTACTCTATGAAAACAATATCGCAATCTATCAGCACATTTCCAGCCAGGATCTCTCGCTCCTGAGGTAGATCAAGGCTAATTAAGTTGCCAGATGGACTAACCATGTTCAACATTTTAAAAGACTGGATTTTATTCCCTGGAACAGCCTGCTCTCCCCCTGTTCTGGATACAAGCATTAATGCTCCCAACCTCCCTGGAATGTTCAGCAGTCCCTGGAAAGGAGAGAAAGGGGGCAGAATGCTTCCTAAGTAAGGGTAGGGAAGTGGAGTGTTCTCTTAAGGCAGGGTTTCTCAGCAGTGGCACTATCGACATCTTGGACCAGATAATTCTTTGTTGTGGGGATAGATTGGCTCGCTAGGACTACTGTAACAAACTACCACAAACTGCATGGCTTAAAACGACAGAAATGTATTCTCTTGCAGTCCTAGAGGCCAGAAGTTCAAAATCAAGGTATTAGCAGGGTTGGTTCTTCCTAAGGGCTGTGAAAGAGAATCTGTTCCATGACTCTCTCCTAGCTTCTGGTGACAACTGGTGATCCCTGGCATTCTCAGCTAGTTGATGCACAGAGAAGTGTATCATTCCAATCTCTGCCTCCATCTTCACAAGTTCTGCCTATGTCCCTATGTCTTCATATGGCCATCCTCTTAGAAGTACACCAAGTCACATTGGATTGGGGTCCACCTGTTCCAATGTGACAGTATCTTAACTAGTTACATGGGCAACCACTCTGGCAAATAGTCACATTCTGAGATAGTGGAGTTTGGGACTTCAACATTCTCTTTGGAAGGACACAATTCAGCTGGTAACAGGAGAGTATTCTGGGCATAGTAGGATATCTAGCAGCTTCCCTGGTTTCTACCCACTAGATAATATGAGCACTCCTCCAGTCATGACAACCAAAACTGTCTCCAGACAGGAATACCTGTCTCTTGGTTTTGAGTCGAGTCATGATCTCAGGGTTATAAGATTGAGCTCTGGGGATCTTCACTCAGCATGAAGTCTGCTTGAGATTCTCTCTCCTCCTCCCCTTCTCCCATCCCTCTTGTGCTCTCTCTCGCTCTCTCAAATTAATTAATTAATTAAAAATAATTTTTTAAATGTTTCCAGACATTGTCAATTGTCCCCCTGGGGCAAAATTACCTCTGGTTGAGAAACATTCTCTTAAGAATTGGGCTCAGAAAGACAAAAGCTTAAATTTTCATTCTGTTTTCATTACTTGCCCTGTGACCTTGAACAATTTGGTTAAACAGTCTCTTTACTTTTCTCACCTACTCCATGGAGTTGAAATGTTATTGAGGGTCACATAAGATACTTTGTGAAGAGCATTTGTTGCATGACGGGACCCAACAAACGACAGCTATTTTCTTTCATAAATTAGGGAAGCTTCCTCTGCAGGATTCGCTGCAGGCTGCAGGATTTACTACACTGATACTGAACTCTGACCCCTGTCCCTGAGACCCCCATAAGGCAAAGCAGCTTTCCAGGTCTGCTCTATATCCTGTTTTGGGGGAAGACAACCTCCTTACCGCCCAGCCCATTCCCTCACAGCGTCTGTGATTGCAACACCAAAGCTGCAGATAGCCATATATCACAGCCAGGGAAGGGGAAACTCTGGATATGACCAGAATGTTAATGTGGCTGCATTGCACCATGGCAAGTATCAACCCAACTGAATGCTGTAGAAAATCTACCGGAGGAGACAGGGATGAGGAAGATGAAGAAATCTATCACTTAAATGTTGGTTATAACGTAACTTTGGAGACTTTACCTCCCTTGCATGAAAAGACAATCTGAGATCCCATGCTAAGTGTTGAGGGAGGAAAATAATGCATCTTATTTAAGTGTCTGTCTCCTGTGCTTGGAAAAAAGTGCTTGTCACATGCTAGAAGGTCAATAAAAGTATGTGTTTATTAAATGTGCCACCTCTGGGTCCCCAAGTTCTTTAGCCTTCAAGATGGCATTTCCTTTTAGAGCTCTAATATAAATAATCCAAGGCCCTCTCCCCATGGATCTTGGGGAATCCCTTATTTTTTTCATATTTATTCTCATGAAGTAATTTCTGGACATTCTCAGAGAAGGTTAACATGTCCCAAGATCTGTCCTGCTTGACATGAAGTTCTTCCATCTATCACTCTCCAGGTTGCCTCTTGCCATCTTTTAATTGGTTTGTTTTCATTCACTCCATAAAATTTCAACTCTAGTGTGAACCCCCACCCCAACTGCCAAATGCACTGCTAAGAGCAGGAGTACAACAACACTTAACAGATTCATTAACAAGATTCTGAGAAACCAAGTGACCACACAAGTCACTTTCATCTGCTGCTCCATGTGGATACTCTCAGGGTCCCTGACCTGTATTTGACTCCATACCTCTGCCTGTTTCCCCTCAGGCTTCTATGCACTGGGGAAGAGGGAGGGTGACCACTCAATCTCTCTGTAAGAATTTCCAAACCTTCTTCTGCCTGAGGTCCTGGTCCCATTCCAGTTCCAGATAAGAGAATGACAGGAAAATCCTCCCTCCCTGTCTCATTTCCTGCCCTAGGGCAACTGACAGTGGGAACATCATCCTCTTCAGGATCAAGGTACAATTTGGCCCCTAAAGCCCCCAAAAGCAATCACTGTATTTATCAATCATTTCTAAAATGTGGGTTTATTTACTCTTAAACGAGACCAATGAGAAACATCACTCCCACAACCCAGGTAACACTGTGCTAAGTCCAGTCCTGGTACTTTTCAAAGTCAATCCTCTGGTCAAGCTTAATGTCGCTCCTGGAACATTCCAGTCTCCTGTGAACAAATCTAGGTCAAAAAGAAATCCATAGGGCACCTGGGTGGCTCAGTGGGTTAAAGCCTCTGCCTTCGGCTCAGGTCATGATCTCAGGGTCCTGGGATCGAGTCCCGCATCGGGTTCTCTGCTCGGCAGGGAGCCTGTCTCCTCCTCTCTCTCTGCCTGCCTCTCTGCCCACTTGTGATCTGTCTGTCAAATAAATAAATAAAATCTTTAAAAAAAAAAAGACATTTATATCTCCCACCAAAAAAAAAGTGAAAACTATCCAACATAATATAATCCACATTGAAGTGGGAAGAACCTAACTGCTGAAGATCACATTCAACCTGTGTTACCAGAGAGGAGACAACATCTAGTCATCTCTACTTGAATTACTTTATTAGTTCAGGTCTTCCCCAGCACATTGGTAGGTTTGCCTAATTAAAAGGACTTATCCAAGAGAAGCTCCTAAACTATGAAAGTATATCAGACATTTTCACTGGATTGACAAGCAGAATCCAAAGTTCCTTCCCAATTTGGGGGAATCCCTTTGTGCTGGTCCACAGAAGCTAAATGTGGCTGATTCTCAGCCTTTCCATACCGTGGCAACCTAATGAAGAATAGGACTGATGCTGTGTCTGTTTTTACATTACTCAACTCCAGGTGTGCCATGCATAGTCATCCTTGATTTGTGTATTTATTACAACAATATTCTGGCAGAGGAATTTATGTGTGAAGGCTCTATTTAGGCCTGTGGCAGTCCTAGCCCCGGCCAATATTTTAAATCATGAGATAGTGGAATAAAGACTAAAGGTCAGAGAGATGAGCTCTGTGGCAACTGCATAGTTGGAAAGCCCGGAACCTTTGTCCAGTGGCTATAGTACCCCATGGTGACAATGTCCACTGGCAGCTGCAGGTGGTGGCATCAGCGCTATATATCAGTGACGGTGCCCACACTCTGGCCCAAATGTTCATTCTGCTGAGCCTCCATTGATTACTGCCTATTGTCCACACCTGGTTTTCCAGCCTCCCCGTTGATTCTCTGAGTTAGCCAGGCCCAACTCCATGCCCACACTGCACAGTGAGGGAGAGCTGCAAAAAAACTCATACAGTCATGATTACGAAAACTGCCCAGCAATCATAATTTTTCTGTAGTAAATCTGCTTCCCCACTCTTCAAGATACTATCTCACACCTTTTTCCCTCTCCTCCATAAATCTATTTTATCCTCTGATAGCTCCTCTCCCTATCCCCATTTTTGCTGATAACTTCATGCTTCATTTCACTAAAAAAATAGAAGCAAATGAGAAACATCTGTACATGCATGCTCTCCCTTCCCTCTGTTGAAATGAATGGACCCTTCCTGGTCCTGTCTCAGCAGCCCTTCACTTGTGCACCAGCACTCATCCCTGCTCACTTCAGTGAAGGACTCTACTCCTGCAATTATAAACCTCTCTCTCCCACATCATCAATCTTTCCTCTCTACAGAGTATCACATCTCAACCAGCAGCATCATAACCTACTGATAGAAACAGTGCTCCCACTAGATTTAAAAAAATAAATAATCTTCAACCCACCAACACACCCTTCTCAGAATCTTGATGGGGCACTGTACTCCAGAGGGGTGAGATTGCAGACAGTGCTGATATTGGACCCCTTCCCATCATGGAGGGCATCAGTTTGTTCTCACCAAAATAGATGCTGACTTGTGAATGTGAATTTGCTTTCTCTTCATCACCCAACATGATTCTGCCAGGAGATCCATTTGTGGACTTAATGTATGCCTATTCACAATTACATCCCATAGAACATATTTTCTCAGCAAGAGTTTCACTTTATAGGAAAAGAAATAAGTCAATCTGGCTGATGTCCATGGAATCCAATGGTACTATAACACACCCCATCACCCAAAGACAGTTATGTAATGGAGCAATGGCCCACCAAATCCTGTTACAATGCTGGCTTGGAAACAATATTCTGTGTTATACATGCAGCCCAATAGGATATTTTATGTGCTCTGAACCAGAGCTCAACATATAGTCCTCTAATAGGTGTATTTTTTCCAGCCACCACTAAACCATTAACTCAATACTGACACTATATGCTTGGAGATAGTATCAGATTCCACAAATTAAGGACTTAGTCCAATAAGACTGCCTCCTCTCTTCAGGCACCAATTGAAAATACAGATTGTCACCTGGTTTCTGACCCACCAGCTATAGATTGGAGGTTCCAATGACACTTTCCTTGGGTTCGATTAACTTGCTAGAGCAGATCACAGAACTCAGGA
The DNA here is from genome assembly GCA_004024625.1 of Mellivora capensis. Lineage (NCBI taxonomy): Eukaryota > Metazoa > Chordata > Mammalia > Carnivora > Mustelidae > Mellivora > Mellivora capensis. The sequence goes on from PISX010006217.1 coordinate 78,883, forward strand.
AAACAACTAGATTACCTGTTATAAAAGGCTACAACTCAGGAACAGCCAGATAGAAGAGATGTATAGCACAATGTATGAAGAAAACAAGAGTTTCCCTTCTTTTTGAGTACATCATTCTCCCAGATGTTTCGTGTATTCACCAACTTGGAAGCTCTTCAAACCCTGTCCTTCTGGGTTTTTATGGAGGTTTCATTAGATAAGCATGGTTGACCAAACCATTGACCATTGATATTTGATTCAATCTCCAGCTCCTCTCCTCTCTCTAGAGTAGGGTTAAAAGTCCCAACCCCCTGGTATATGGTTGGGTCCCCAGCCCTATCCTTAGATTACCTAAATGTGGTCCAAAAGTTAGCTCATTAACATAACAAAAGACACCTTTATTGCTTATATTGCTTAGGAAATCCCAAGGGTTTTAAGAGCTCTGTGCCAAGAATAGGACAAAAACTAGGTATATATTTCTTATTATAAATCACAATATCACAAGGCCTATGTTGATGGTAACCATATATAAGACAATGAACCAGGGTTAGAAAAGGTCCAACAGAAGCAGCTCTGTCCGGCCGTAGGAGCTCTGCTCAGCAGCAGGAGAGTCTAACAATGGTAGTGATATCCTGAAGCAATGGTCTCACACCCTGGGCTGACTACTGCCAAGCCACCCTTGGTTTCTGCCCATTTTCCAAACTGAATTCTTCAGCTTTCTCTGTCTATTCTGTGAGCTGATATCCTTCCATTATCCTCCCCCAAAATTCATTTTCAGCCTAAGCTATTCAGTCTTGGTTTCTTTGTCTTGAAACCAAGCACACAGACTGTCAAAGAAGGTTTTACACAGAGATAATTCAGAAACTGCTTGAAATCCCCAAAACTGTGGTTTTCCAACTTTAAGGAATTCAACAGTTAATCTCTAATAAGCATCCCATTACGAATGCATAAATGTGAGAATGAATGAACTCCAGCTTTCAGCTCCCCAGAGTATGGGACCAGGTGTTTAGGACCCCAAAATGGTAAACCTGAGCTCCTTATTTTTTATAATGCTTGACCTACACATCTTGCCAGCATTAAATTATTCATGGGACCAATTACCAGTAGAGAAAAGCTGGGGATTTGGATGCATTGGGGTGTTTTACTTTGGGGCTGTAGAGTAGATGAATGATGGCACTCTTCCGGCTCCTAAATAATTTCTTGATTATAAGAAATTCTTAGATGAAAACTGATACTTTAAAAATTGTGATTCAAATTGATATAATGCTTTTTGATCATGCTTGCACCCTCAGAGGGCTGCTAGGATGGAAAACAGACCAATAAAACTTGGACATTCTCACTTACACTTGTTTAAAACTTCCTCACCTCCCCACCACCTCCACTACAAAACAAGATAAAATACAACATACCTTCCAAAGAGCACGGGATCCCAACCATCATTACCTATTACTGTGCGATCTTTGCAGGGTAATTGGCTTTGATGCTCATTAAGCCCCTTGGAACAAATACAAAAGTAAATTTTCAACAGGCATTCTCTGTTCCCTCCTCCTAGAATATTCATGAAATGGCCTTTTCTGGCATCCCTAGCATACTTCCTACTGTAATATCTTCAGTTCATGACAATGTTTTAAAATACAGATTTTATCACTATTCAGGGAGGAGAGGCCTACAGATCAGGAGATTATGGCCATTGAAAAAATACTTTGTCACTCACAGTTCCTGAGAGGATGGAGTATACTACATCATTCAGGGCCATAAAGGGAGGCACCAGGGTCAGTCAGGAGAAAGAAAGAGCAAGGGGAAAGTGTGGACAAGAAGCTTTATTGTGGCTTCCACAAAAAGCAAAGCAGGACAGCAAGTTTGGGATGGGCTAATATGAGTAATTTCAGCAGGCTCTGGAGATAGGGGCTTTCTCTAGTTGTCTGGTACCTGGCCCTGGGATGATTAGGGCAGAGGAATATTCCCTCCTGGAATTTAAGAGCCAAATAGAAAAGGTGGCATGGAGAATGGGCCCTGGATCAGTTCATTTTCATATGAAAGGCATGTTCCTGGGAGAGTCCTTCCATGTCTCCTAGAATTGGCTAACCCTGGAAGGGGCAGTCACCCCCAGGCAGTGAGGCTCCAGATGCCAGAGCATCCAGAATGCAGAAAATTAGAAAATACTGCTAACACGGGGAATGACCCTGCAAATTCCTGATGGGCCTTCTGAATCATCTAACAGGAGGCAAATCTTATTCGTGATCACTTTGGTGATAAGTCCAGTGACTTCTAGGATTCCTTGAGGTACAAATGACAACAACAACAACAACAACAACAACAACAACAAAAAGAAAGAAAGAAAAAGAAAAGAAAGAGAGAGAGGGAAGAAAAAGGAATCATATCATATCATTCTGGATCCAACAGGAAAAGGGATGTGTTGGCTCATGTGTCTCAAAATCCAAGGGTATGACTGGCTTCTGGAAATGTTTAATCCAAATTATCAGGCCCAGTTTTTCTGCATCTCCTGACAATGTGCTTTTTCAGGCAATCCTCACAGGGCCTTCCTCACTATAGAGATCAACCAAAGGGTATCAAAGCTCACATCTCCCTACCAGTGAATTCAGAGGAAGAATTTCCCAGAAATTCCAGCAAATGTTATCTTGATTCTCACTGGCTGTGACCTGACTACATCTATCATGACTGAACCAATTACAGTAGCTGGGAGATGGCAATTGCCCTGCTGGCTTAAACCAATCAGAGTGCAGATCTGGAGCCAGGTTGGATCTGTTCGAATGAAACCACGTTGGTGGGAAAAGATGAGGGGTGCATTCCTAAAGGAAATGTGGATAGCTGTTTCCAACAAGAGAGGTAATTGATGATGAATCTCAACACAGGAAATCTGCAAAATATATGCTGCTTTATATTAAAATGTTTGATACTAATTTATACACATCCAGTCCTTTGTTTGAAAAAAATGGGCAAGGTAGAGGGGTTGGCTGGCTTAGGCTGGCTTAGTTGATAGAGCATGCAACTCTTGATTTCCTGGTCATGAGATTCAGCCCCATATTAGCTGTACAGACTACTCAAAAAGAAAATCTTTTTAAAAAGGGGGTGAGAGGGTACCTGGGTGGCTCAGGGGGTTAGCCGAAACCTCTGCCTTCAGCTCAGGTCATGATTCCAGGGTCCTGGGATCGAGCCCCGCATGGGGCTTTCTGCTGGGCAGGGAGCCTGCTTCCCCCTCTCTCTCTGCCTGCCTCTTTGCCTACTTGTGATCTCTCTGTCAAATAAATAAAATCTTTAAAAAAAAAAAAAAGATAATTATAAAAAAAGAGGGGGTTCAAAACCCCCTGTCCTGGTAACCCCACCTTCACCCCTCTCTACTAATATGACTCAGTTATTAAATTATCATTTGTTACAGGCTATCTGTTTAGTCCCAACAATAGATTTTCAGCATTTGAAAAATAATATATACCACCTATTTGTGAGGATTCAAAATACACAAATTTATTTTGATTTTTTATCATTTTAAATAAAAGCAGAAAGAAATTACCAATAAAAAACTTCTCACCTTAACTCTACCTGTCCTTGGCACTCACTTTCCTCTTAGCATTGACAATGTTGGCTGGTTCTCTTACTATATTTTAATAGGAGACAGTATTTGTGGGGCAAAAGGAAGAAGGAAAAGTCAAACAGATCTGCCCTACTTCAACTAAAAGAGATTCCCTCCACCTCAAAACCAGAAGACACAGCAAGGAGAGTTTCTGTAGAGAAACTAGCTACATAGTACAGTGTTTCCCCATCTCCTTCTCTGTCCAAGCCTCCCTAGTCTGACCCCTCATCAAAGCTGGTGATCCTCTAGAGTGGAGGTCAGAGAAGCAGTACACTAACATCAGAAACAATATGTGATTTTTTTACTTATACAGAATTATTAAATTAATATAAAAAGTAAAGTTTAACACATGCCTTGACATTCAACATTATTGGTATATAGCAGTGGCTCTCAAACATTAACATAAGTCAGAATCCCCCAGAGGACTTGCTGAAAAACAGACAGCTGAGTCCCACCCCCAGAGGCATTGATTCAGTAGGTTTGGGCCAGGCCCTGAGGATCAGAATTGCTAACAAGTTCTCAGATGCTACTGATGCAGATGCACCCTGAGAACCACTGTTACGCCCTGTGTGTTTTATTTTACTGGCAGCTGATTCTGGTAAAAAGAAAAAAAAAAAGGTTCTAAAATGCCATCCTATCTTCTAGAATTCAAAATCTGTTCTTTTGGATGGTTAAGAAAATGCTTTACTATAAATCAAATCCCGTCCTGCTTGGTTTTGAGACAGCAGGAGGGGAGACATGAGAAGTCACTATCTCCCTTTACTTCTAGATGATGAACCAGGCAAGATCTGTCACGTGATAATGTTTTTAAGAAACAGCAGCAAGGGTAAGAGTACAGACATGGATATTGTCTCCAGGAAGCCCAGGAAATAGGTCAGGGGAAAAGAGCATCTTTCTCTTGTTTCCATTGCAATCAATGAAAGTTAACATGGCTGGTTTTGAATTTGGGGCCTTGAGAACTCAGATTTACAATTATACCAATGGGAAGGAAATTTAACTTGGTAAAATGTGAAGACTTTCTTCTTTTGGGGGCCATGAAACTTCTAGGACCCATTTTATGCTCTGGGCTGACCTGGCTCACCTGGCTCATTACAGTGACCAATAAGTCCCTATATGCCATAAGTGTGAAAAGAACTCTTGTTGGAAAAGCCCACAATTCATTCCTGCAATGAATTCCCCCTTTTGCTGGACTTGTGTTGCATGAAAAGTAATCCTCTTCCACTGAGCTTCACAGTGTCTCCAATTCAGAAAGGCTCCAAGGAAAAGAAGAAATTTTACCAGCCATGGGGAGAAAAAAAGGCAGTATGTTTTTTCACACACATATGGTTTCTATAATAGTTTTATAAAAATTGACTTTGACCTAGCTCTCTGAAAGAGACAGCCTGATTGAGGATGACAGGTCCAGAGAACCCACTGCTGTCCCCAGGCAGCAGAATGCCTGGGCTTGATTTGTGGCCCTGAATGGAGGCCTGTGCTGTGTGAGGTGATTTTTACACACTTCTGCTTTGCTGATTGACCTCTCCCAAGCTGCTTTCCCCACACACCAACCAGCTTCATATGTTTCCAAATAGAGTTGGTGATCTGGAATCCATAAATCATGAGCATCACAAGAAAAATCATTTCCATAGAATAGAAGACAGAAAAAAAAAAAAAAAGAATAGAAGACAGAAACTTCTGCCCACAAAACAGAGTTGTCACAGGGACCTGTGGTACTTCCCTCTAAAACAACATGGCGGCTGTTAGGACCACCACAGCCATCAGAACCTAACATACAAATCTCACTAGAGCCCGTTCAGAAGAGTTGAGTATACTCTTTCTGCCTCCCATCTCCCTAAGCCTACGAAGCCCAGGTTAAAGGCCTGGGCTGTGGAAGGAAAGCTTCCACACATTTGAGGGAAGGTGAGTCAAAACCCTGAGCTGGTTTGTCCAAGCTCCCGTTTTGGGGACTCTGCCTCACTGCAACATGACAGCACTAGATCTCTGCACCTCTGGCCTCCAGGAAGAGGACTCCTTGAAGGAATCCAGAACATACCCAAAAAGAGTAAAAGGAATGTTTGGCAGGAGGTAACTTTTCTAACTCAGAAGCCTTCTTCCATTTCCCACCCTGATCTCTGCACACCACACACTCTGCCATTTTCAGCCCCTGAAGACACCAAGCCTCGGGGATTCACTTAATTTCTCCACCTTACCTGAAATGCTCTTTCCTCCAGCTGTGTGCTTGACAGCCTCCTTCTCCTCATGCAGGTCACTCTCCTTCCAGAGAGGTTGCCCCTCCACAACTTTCTAGCCCATCACCCTGTTCTAGTTCCTTCACAGCACATAAACCTACCCAAAAGTATGCATTTGGTTGTTGCCTTACCTATTATACATAAACATATCAACATTCCCCTCTAGAAAAATTTCCATAAAAGAAGGGTCCTTATGGTCCTTGTTTACCACTGGACCCCAGAGACTACTGGCATTGCAGATGTTTGGTAAATATTGGCTGAATAAGTGAATGAACCCTGAAGTGATTTCCAACTTGTGGACACTGTTCCAGTTTCTCTCAAAAAAATAGAAAATTTGGCAACATTGGGCTTATATTCTCATGGGACCACTCCTGCATGGGGCTCAGTAGCAACTTCCCCATTTATGAGGTAGTTAATGTAGTTTAGTTTAATTAAGGATCATTAGCCTAATGCAATGCCTGGCACAAACTAGGTACTATAATAAGTGAGCATGTTGGGTGTTGACCGTGTTTCTCTGTTCATTAGCACTTTTTCGAAACAAAAACAAAAGAAGTGAGAAGACTAACAAATCTAGCTGTATCATGATAGCTCAGGAAGGCTTTGGCTGAATAAAATCTAGGATAAAAACAGTCTCCCTAACCAAAAGACTCCTTCAAACACATTTTTTCTGGCCCCAGCCTTGGATATCATTGTGCATCACCAAAGATCAAAAGTGGATAGAAGTGGGGGAGGGCGGAATGGATAGAAGTGGAAAGAAGAGAGAATGTGTCCCTTCCTAAGTAAGTACGTGCATGGGGTGAAGTCTCTCATACCTTCCCCGGGGTGCATCTCAGCAGGACGTGCTTGGAATCCAAGGCCGAAATTCTCTTCACTGGAGACAAAGTCACAATGCACCCGAGAACACCAATTTACCTACCACAGCACGGGGTTAAAGCTCTGAACGAATTCTTGCAGGAGTTTCGAGCACATGAGTTCTCTGTGGGATGCAGTTTGAGGAAGTCACTACCGACCTCACTCAACCTCCCTCATAGCCTGAGCTAAGTGAGCTCCCTGTGCCAACCTCTTCTGTCCCTGGGGAGTTAGGGCTTTGCCCCTGAGCCTCAGTCTACTCTCTTTGCCTCTGGGCTGAAATCAGTAGCAGCAGACCAATCTGGCCGGCCTGGACAGAACCTCCATACCTGGACACCCCTGGATTGGGCCTTTTTCCAGCTCAGGCAGTGTGCTCTGCTTTCTCCGTTGTGCTTTCATTCTATCTCTGAGCCTACGTTTTCTCTTTAGTGATAAACCCTAAATACTTTCTTATTCTTCTTTCCTTTGGGCCCTTTGTTCCTTCTCTCTATTCCACCTTCGTCTGTCACTCATGCTCAGGAATATTCCACTCATCGCCAGAAGGAGACAGACTCTTTTCACACTGTGTACATTAATAGGGCCTCGATGCCCACCCCTTCCCCCACCCCAGACCTGACTAAACAGCCAGACCTGTGATTTCTATGGAGATTCTTTTGGCGTCTTTCTTTCATCAGATTCATCTGTGGAGTAGGAGAGGCTAAAATAAGGTGGAAAACCTCTCAGTGGACTTCAATTATCCATATTGTTCCCCTTCCCCAAATCATGAGGAGTCAGGGTGGTCCATGCTCCATCATTAGCAACCCTGTGGTCCAGCAAGAGAGCCTGGTTTCCACAGCCCCCCTCCCTCATAATTAACTTTCTCCTCTGCTGACCTCTACCAACCTGGTCTCCTTCACACCCACAGGAACAGGAGCCAGTAAACTGGATTTCAGCCCAGGGATCTTACCATCTCCACACATCTGGGTTCTGTCTAGGGCTAGTTAGTGAGTTCTTTGGTTGTTGGCTGGAAGAGTTTTGTTTTCATTCACAACTTTTCAGGGAAACTCTGAGGAGAGTTCAGCTTGATTCAGAACCTTCTCCAGGGGTCTCTTCTGATCATGCCCTCTGGACAGGAAAGAGAAAATCCAACATAGTGTCTAAGAAAACAAAGCCCAGTGTCTGGCTGGCCAAGGTGTAAGGGATTCAGCATACAGGAATGGCCAGAATTCGCTCTGACCTCCCCAAAGCAGCAGAGGGCCTGTACCTAGCGAGGCAGAGGGGCAACCCATTCTGACATTCCCTCAGACGATCCTATTTCTCACAGCAGGCTCATGTCCCTCTCACGTTCCTGGGCCCCTCCTTCCCTCTGTGGTCTTGACTCTTCAGACATTAGAAGGCCTTTCAATGCTATGGGCTCTGTTCTCTCTGAAGACACAGGGGTATACACACAGCACGGATTTCAGAAACACATATGCACACATGCATGCCCACACACACAGAGCAAAGATTTACTGCTTGGAAATGTTGCCTCTTTTACAGATTTATTCTTTGAAAAGTGAGAGATTCCTCTCCTGGGATGGGCCTGGAGGGAGTTCGTAGGGGGAGAGAGAAAGGCCTGCATGTTAGGACGCCCACCCAGGCTCCAGGCAGATGGCTAAGGGTGGGTGGGGGTGGCTAGGGAAAGAGGGAGGAGCAAACATAAATCACAAAGATTGGTGGGTTGGAAATGCCACTTGTCCTTCGAGAGAGAGTTAAGGCTTTAGAGCCATTGCAAAGATTGAGATGCTTCAGGGCTATATAACAACATCTGGTCCATCTGGATAAGAGCCAAGGTAGGAAAACTCTCGTTTCCAGAAGCAGAAGCTGCAGAGCAATGAATTTCAAGGTAGCGACAACAGCTTAGTTAGTTAGCTAGGGAGATTGTGCAAACTACATATGCCCATCTCTGAGATTCTAAGAGGCATATCAGAATCTCTGGAGTCAGCTTGCATAGTTTTGCATTCCATTAAGTTAGCAGAGCCTTCCTGATACAGATTTTAGCTCTATGGTCCAGCAGCTCCACCAAGACATGAAGGATGGCAGCCAGCTCTGCAACATGGGATGTCAGGTTGGCAGGGAACTCCAGCTGCTGGGGCAGGCAGGCAAAGGAGGAGGAGCCCAAAGATCTCTGTAGACACCTGGGAAAGAGGACAATATTCTGGTATTCCCCGCAGAGCTCTAAGTCTGCTTGCTACTTATAACCATAGCCTCTAATGTTATCCAAAAAGCAAATGCAATCAGGGATGCCATATCCAAGAGGTTAGTGTGGGGCCGAAGGGCAGCATGGTTCCGCTGCCCTTTCTCCATCAGACTCCCTCCCCACCACACCCCCACCCCGGGGAAGAAGGCCAAGTTCAGTGCCAGGTGCCACTGGGTGGGAAGGAAGACGATGGGTTGGAATTCATGCAGAGGACGGCAGTGAGGGCACTGCAGGTACTGGAGAGCTGTCACATGAGCCAATGGAAAAGAAGTTCATTCACAAGGAAAGCGGAAGGCTAAGGGAGAAGCATGACAGCCTTCAGAGCTCTAAAGGGCCATGCCAGGAAAAGAAGAGGCTGTTCTGTGTCACTGTAAGAGCGACCATGAGAGGAGAGAAAGGGAGGGCACTGCAAGAAGCATTGCACAGCCATGACTCTTCAGTCCTTCCCACAACCCTAGCAGGTGAGTGTTATCATATTCATTTGCCAGGCAGGCAAACGGAGGCTTAAATATAATTTACCCAAGGCGGTCAGTTTCCAAAGAATGAGAACTAGATTCCCATCTACATCTATATGATTCCCAGCCCTGTTCTTTCCCTTAGTCCATAAAGGAAAACTTGTCCTGGGAGGAAAAATCAGAGGGAGAAGACAGTGAGTCAATAGAAGAAAGAATTGTGATCGATGCGACCAGTGCCTCCCCCAGTGCCCACCACACACCTGAGCCCCTAACTGGCTCATGGACATGGAGGGACAGCAGGCCGGACCCCTTGCTTCCCTCCAGGATGAACTCTGTGTGTGCTTTGTGCTGCAGAACCTCCTGGGGGGCCAGACTAAAGCTAGTGGCCAGGAGGGACCCCATTATCGCCTAGCACCTCCCTGCCCCATCCACTCTCCCAAATACACAACCCCACTCACTACAACATCTCCATCTCGGGCTCTGCTTCTGGAGAAACTCTGTGGTCATTGGCTCCTTAGATCCCACCATCCCAGTACCCAAAGGTGTGGGTCTGCCATGAAGAATGAGAAGGATAAGAGATGGGGCAGCTGGGTGGCACAGTTGGCTAAGGGTCCGACTTTGATTTCAGCTCAGGTCACGATCTTGGGGTTATGGGATCGAGTCCAAATCAGGCTCCATGCTGAGTGCGGCATCTGCTTGAGATTCTCTCTCTCCCTTTCTCTCTGCCCCTTCCCTCACTTCTCTCTCCCTCTCCCCCACCCCAAAAAAAAAGGATAGAAGATGGATGACAAGGGGGAAGGATGTAAAGGGGAAACCCGGGGCCCTGTGCTATTGTTACCCTACAGAGATGCAATCTCAAACACTCCCTTGCAAGCAGGGTGACAGAATGGGCCACCACCTACGTCTTGCACTCGTGGCCTGGGGTGATAGATGATTACAGCACAACTTTATTTTCAGATAGAGTTTCTACTTAGCATTCAGAGAAAGTTCCAACCCCAGGGTCAAACCAGAGAAAAATAAAGGGAAGAAACAAAATTAAGTAGCACCATTCTTCATGAATATAAATACCAGAAAGAGACTGTTCTTCCTTCCCTTTCTTCTCCCCCATGCTCATCAACAGAATTTGCTACTGAGCCAAACTCTATGGTTGTGGTTGTCCACCGTCTGAATGTGGAATGGAGAACATGCAGGCGTGCCTTTCCAACCCCCTTCTGGGAAGGACTTCCCACCTCAGCCTTCAACTGTTAGCTGGCAGGGATGACCTCAGTTGCCAAGGGCCACTTCACCCAGGGTCACACTCTTGTCCATGTGGTCCACAGCCTGTGACTGAGCCACACAGGAGTATAAAGGCCTGGCCATCTCAACCCAGTTTGGGACAACCCTTGTGTTCCCCATCTCTTGGTATTCATCCCCCCATGAAATCCCCTCTTCTCGAGTATGGTCTGGAGCTGGTAACTTGCTCCTAACAAAGAGAATATGGTAGGGGCGCCTGGGTGGCTCAGTCGGTCAAGTGCCTGCCTTCTGCTCAGGTCATGATCCCAGGGTCCCGGGATCAGGCCCAGTGCTGGGCTCCCTGCTCAACAGGGAATCTGCTTCTCCCTCTCCCTCTGACCCTCCTCCCTGCTCATGCTCTCAGTAGTGTGCTTTCTCTCTCTCTCTCTCTCTCTCTCTCTCTGCCTCATAAATAAAAAATCTTTTTAAGAGAATATGGCAAGGTGATGGAATATCACTTTTGTGATGAATTTATAAAAGGCTGTGACTCTCATTCTGCTAGCTCACTTGCTTGTTCTCTCTCTTGCTAGAACTCTCTTTCTCTTTGGCCTATTCACTCCATTGTGAGATGCTCTGTGAGCATTGTGAGATCAATCCACATAGCAAGGAACAGAGTAGGGCCTCTACTTCTAATTTGTGATGAACTAAGGTTTTTACCTCATAGCCCATGAGGAACTGAATCCCTCCAACAACTACATGAGTGGGCTTGGAAGCAGACTCTCCCCAGCCGAGCTTGCAGATGAAACCATAGCCCCGGCGGACGCCTTGTTTGCAGTCATGTCAGAGTCCCTGAGGCAGCGGACCCAGCTAAGCCACGTCCAGATTCTTGGCCCACAGTGACTGTGAGGTAAGTTTTGGAGTCAATGCTACTTAGCAATAAATAATGAATACATCCCTGAGGAGACATGCTAACTCCAGAGCTTCCCAGAGAGCCAGCTGAGGCTGTTGGACCTTCATTTTGATAAGACCTCTCCTTCTAACCATCTTCCTTTAACCTCTCCCCTCCTTTCCATGCCCACTCATGCCGACAGCATTCCTTAAAAAGCAGCCTGTACATTGAACTCCACCTCTGACCCTGCTTCCTGGAGACCCCAGTGTGTGACAGGGCTCATCCAATAAGCATCTTATGGAGTAACTGCAGCCTCCAAATGTAATTCTGACTTAGTGATATTTAGTAATATCCCTAAAGAATATATAATTCAACTCAACACCTATTTATCAAGTACAAAAGTGAACAAGGCACACAGAAGTGGTCACCGCCTCGGGGCTAATCACCTGCTGTGGAAGATTGTCATTAAAGAAGTAATTAATAGACTGTAACCACAAACCTGCAGATTCCTGAGGCAGGAGGATCAAGAGTTAGCATCTCTTCTTTCCTAATCTCCTATTATTTCCCCTCCCTACAGCAGGAGAGCTGGAAAGGGCACCAATTTCTCTACATCGCCCCAGAGGCTCTTCTCATCCGGTGCACACCTGGGAAGCTTACATTCTCCCAGGATGAGGCTGGGACTTCTACCACTGACCCAGAGTAAACCAGTGGTGAGAGAAGAACTGAATCCTGCCAACAACCTTGTTTGCTATATATCTGTGGGAACCCTCCAGAATGTTAAAGACGACCCTAGGGGTGAGCAGTCTCCAAAGTGACCTGTATCCAATGGCTCTTCTGAGCCCCAGGGCCCATCCAACCAAAGTCTTTGCCCAGAAGGGATACAAGAGAGAAAAGAATGTTAAATAATGTTTCAGCCAAAACACAATCCCCCGCCCTGATCCTAATCAGAATCATTACCAATCGAGGAACTATGTTTTGTTCACCATCTTCTCCACAACATTTAACATTACATGAATTATAATGCATACTTTTTCAGTTTTTTTACTTTATGTAGCCTCTTAGAATGTAAGTTTCTTGAGGGCAAGAAATTTGTGCATCTATCTCAATGCTTTCTGTGGCTAGAATAATCCTAGCTCACAGGAGACATTTAATGGGTATTAGTTGAAGGAATGAGTGAGTGAATGAATAAAGTGAATGAATGTGTGAATTAATTTAGTGCCAATCCTCACATCCTCAGATCTTGCTCCACTTTAATAATATAGAAGCTCCCGAGATGTGGGGAAGGTAGTACTTTTATGACCTCCATTTTATAGATGAGGAAACTGATAAACAAAAAGTGAAGAAACTCCCCCAAAGTCATGCAACCAGAAACCCACTAAGCCACAATTTTAGTTCATGTCCTTTTTCATTGCCCTACCCTACAGAGCTTGTTACTTATGGAGACACACAAAGAGTATAATTCATTTATTTCCACAAATACTTATTGAGCCCCCAAGATGTGTCCAAACTGTAGGCTCTTCAAGAACAGGAGGCACGTCTGCCTTTACTCAGCATTGATCCCTACACCTGGAATCAGTCCTGGCATAAAGTCACTGCTCAGGGGCACCTGGGTGGCTCAGTGGGTTAAAGCCTCTGCCTTCGGCTCAGGTCATGATCCCAGGATCCTGGGATCGAGCTCCGCATTGGGCTCTCTGCTCACCGGGGAGCCTGCTTCCCCCTCTCTCTCTCTGCCTGCCTCTCTGCCTACTTGTGATCTCTGTCTGTCAAATAAATAAATAAAATCTTTAAAAAATAATAAAATAAAATAATTTTTTTAAAAAGTCACTGCTCAGTAAACATTTGTTGGGTGATGAAAAAAAACTAACCCTGCTAGGTGCTTGGACTTACGGAACATGGTCATTTTCCTCATAATGCTTAGAATGTAGCGGGACCACAGTCTCATAGAAGCACAAGAGAAATGATGATCATAGAAAACACCACTGAGCATAAACAAGGTGCTTGTCTAAGCACTTTTCCTGGATTGTTTTATTTAATCCTTTCAACAAGTCTTTGACGTTGGTGCTACTATTATCCTTATTTTATCGGTGAATAAATGGTAGCCCAGAGAGATTAAGTAACTTGCTCAAGATCACAATGCTAGTTAGTGGCAGAGCCAGGATTTGAATTCAATCAGTGGGACTCCAGAGCTTGTGCTCTAACCTCTGGACACCGCACTGCCTCGGTATGTAAATGAAGACCCTAACAGACCTGAGTACCACCTGCATGCTGAAAACCCCTACCGGCATTGACAGCTTCAACTGGAAGAGGAGTGGAACGATACTCGGATGAGTCAGCTGGGGCCACCATCACAAAATACCACAGACTAGGGAGCTTACACAACAGAAATTTATTTCCTCACAGTGTTGGAGACTGAAAATCCAAGATCAAGGTCTCAGCAAGTTTGGTTTCTCCTGAGGCCTCCTTCCTTGGCTACAGACGGCTGCCTTCTGACTATGTCTTCTCACGGCCATTTCTCATAGCCTTTGCACAGGGCACACACACCCATGGTGTCCATTCTTCTTTTTATAAGGACACTAGTCAAACTGGATTAGGGTCCCACCTTTATGACCTCATTAACCTTAGTTACCTCTTTTAAAGCCTTATCTCCAAACACAGTCACACCGGGAGTTGGGGCTTCTACATGTGACTTCAGCAGGTTGCAGGGGAGGGCTGGACAATTCAGTCCGTGACAACCCTGTTTGAAACACAGCACCATTGAAGACACTCTCAATACCCACTTCACCTGTCCCCGGTAAGAGTTGCCAGAAGCCCTTGTGAGCCCAGGGTCAGGCCTGGGACAGGAGCAGGGCCATGTCTCTGTCCTGATGTTATGTGTCCATCTCTTCCCCTTCTGCTGAGATCTTCCTGGGGTGGGGGCGGGGTGGGGGTGCTGGCTCCCTGAACCTGTGCCTTCTTGACCCATTTGCAGCCTTCACAAATAGAGACCATGTCTGCCCAGAGCCATGAGTTTGTGAAGAATTACTAATATTCTGATGGGGCCAGGCAAGGGGCATCTTAGCCCCCAGTGGCAGAGGTGGTCACTCAGAGCTTCCCACGGTACCTTCAAGGAAGGACACATGCTCAGTTCATAAGTCGAACTTTGGTTTCATGTCAATACTGAACTGATTCTTAAGGGACCTGAGAGAGACTTCTCAGGAGGGAGAGCTTCTTAGGCTGGTTTTGCCCAGAAGTCAGGAGGCGGTTGTGAACTACTTTGTCCATCTCCAGGCTCAGGTACAGAGGGGAGCCATTCAAGGAAATGGGCACTGGAAGACTGTCCACCCTGTCTTCCTGCCCTCCAGTGGGATGGCTCCTAAATAATTCCAAAGTGAGGCACAACTGCTAGGGTTTGCAAAGACTTTCAGAAAAGGAGAAAGAAGAACACACAAACTGGATTTGGGTATCATAATCCACCCCTCCACCGGCAATGACATCAACCAGGAAGAACAGCATGTCCACCTCCATGAACTACCCTCAGGAAAAGAGCGGCCGCCACAAGGGCAAGCAGGCATTTGTCTGTAACCGGCGTGGGGGGTTGAGGGGGATATGGTGGGGAGATGGGAAGAGTGGGGCTGTGCTGCATGAAAGTCAGATTAAACAGGATGTTCACCCACACTCCCCATCCCCAAGAAACAACTTTAACTAATTCTGACTGTAGGAGAACAAAGGGACAGTGTGGATTAAAACTAACACCTCTGAAGAGCCAGCAAGGAGCCAGCCCTGCATACAGAGCACAGTGCCACGTGCTCTGCATAGGATATTACAGCACTGATGAGTCCGCCAGCACGCTAGAGTAACAGCCACACATCTCACAGCGTCTTTGCCTCCATAATCTCCAAAAATCAAATCCAATCTAAAATTGAGGTGTTGAGAGGAGAGAGATCTTTAATGAGCGTGGAGAATGAATGGCAAAGCACTGTCTCTTTTTCAGCTGCATTGAAGAGAAGCCCATAATTAGCATGATGCACGACTGAAGATTCATTTTTTAGGAGGTACTTCCCATGCGCTATGTCGGTTTTGGAGTCTGTATGACAGTGGAAATCTGATGGGGGGGTAGGGCTCTGGCTAAAACATCTCCTTCAAATAACAGTACTGTTCAAAAGGATTAAGGCCATTCCCCTTCCGAAGCTAGGCTTATGGATCTCTTTGTCACGGGCCAACTCTGTGAAAGCTCAAGCTTTCTGGTGAAATGAGCAATGAACACCATCTTTCTCATTGTTTTCCCAATAGGTAGAACTCATATTGGGTCAGCGTATTTCCTAAGGCCACTCAGCCATTACCCAAGTCATCTGACTCCCAACCCTGTTCTTTAGTCTCAGCTCCACATGGTCACTCAGAAAAGTAGGGCACAGTGTTGACACCTTACAGAAAATGCACCCCTGTGGCCAGCCAGAGGATGGTACCCAGGGGGAAGTACCTCTTGCACATTCCCTGCACTCCTTCCCCATAGTACCTCCACGGTGTGTGAAGAACTTCATTTCAACACACACACACACACACACACACACACACACACCTCACACAGACATTAGAGTCAGAGACATGGACAACGGAGCTGGGAAGATGGGAGTGTCTCCCTGTCCTGGCCAACAGCACATCCTGGGACTTCCTGCTCTCACTCCTCAAAAATCACAGCCCTCGCAAATGGAACCACAGTTACACACACACAGATATGCACGTGTGCACGCACACACAAACACACATGCACACACCTTCCCCAGATTTTCAACCATCAGTCCACCTTCCAAAGCCCCCTACTGAAGTCAGAACTGGCTCTCAGTGGTCAAGCTCAACTAGGCTCAACATATAAATCACACATGGATCAAGATCCAGGAAGTCAGTGCCACCCGCTCGCACCTCATCAACCACTTAGATCCAACTCTTGGATCCACTTAGATCCAACCCTGAGTGGGGAAGAGAAGCACACGCCATAGTGACTCGGAATAGAACTTAGGGTCGATGCAGCTGGATTTACGCCTCAGTTCTCCCACGATCAGAGATCGCCATCACACCGTCACCTCCAGGGACAACATTCACAGAGACTACAATGTGAACGCTGCTCCCAGAGTGGTGGCATGCCATAGCCCTAGCCACTAACCAGCAGTGAACCAGTAGTGTTACCTGAGCAAGCACTTAACTCTCCTGATCCTCAGTTTCCCTTTATTTATGAAGTGACTATTTTGATGTCTATGTCTCCAACTTGTTCTAAGGGTTCCATGAGATGATATTATGTAATATGCTTAACACAGAGTCTTGATACATTGAAAGCAGTCAATAATTAGTAACAATTATTTTCTCTAATTTCTGCTAATGGAGGATTGTGCCTACGTAAGGACTCTCAGAGGTACTTGTTTTCAGGGCTTCATGCAAGGAAGTCTATGAGCCAAATGTCTCCCATCCCTATGTATGAGCCTTTGTTGATTTGCCAGTCAATCTCAAACCCAGGTATTTTTACTGCCTAAGTCCTTCATGGAAAGGAGAAGAGTTGAGGAGGACAAAGCCACTATGGGACAGCTGAAGTTTTAGTTAGAATGGTAAGAATAAAAGAGCCCATTCCTCCACACCATGACACCCCTAACTGAGCCCCCGACCCTTAGAGTCACACCACTTCATCCTTAGAATAGGTGGAGGGCCATTAGACTCTCATCCCTAATCTTCAGACAATGGATATGGATATAGAATTAACAAAGAGTTAGATACAAAGGAAAATATTCTGTTACACTTTTACCATGTTATATATGCTGCACAGTCTGCTGTATACTTTGTACAGTGGCCCCTGTCAACTGAGATTTTAGAAGAGAAGTAATCTCTAATGCTGAAGGCAGACACCTTCACACAGGCATGCATACCCATCAATGAACTGACTTCTCTCCACTCATATTACTACCTACAGATCCTTAAGAGAATTGAGAAAATCATCATTCCGATCATTATCTGTGTTCCTTGATTAGGATGAAGAATCCATGAGTAGATAAGGCAGAGATCATTATTCCCTATTTATGGATAAGAAAGCTGAGTTTAGAAAATGAGAAAACCCATGGTGACAAGACAGGTGAGTGGCAAAGGCAGAACTCAGTCCACAAACTCCAAACCAAGCACTCCCTTGTCACAACAGGTCGCAACAGGCCCAAGAAGTGTCTAAATCCCTCACTTGTAATCCTCAGTCACACAAGCAGGATCTCAGAGACTTTCAAGGAGGAAAGAACTGAAAGTTCATCTATTGCAATTTTTTCCTTTTTGCAGATGAGAAAACTCATCTTACCAGCTACCATTATCACGTCCACTGCTCTCTAAGAGGTTGTTTCCACATTAATTGTCCATGTTAATATCACTGCTCATTGGACACAGTGGATTCTGCTGAATATAAAAGATGCAGTGGTCACAGATGGTTTCACAAGTCCTGAGTTTTTAGTGGCGTACTTCTGTCCAGAGCCCTGACTGGCCACAAACCAGCAGTGTGACCTGAGGAAAGCCACTTCAAGTTTCCTCATTTGTATAATACGATGATTGGATTAGAGAATTTGACTGCCATTAAGATCTCTTCCAACTCTAATAGCCCTTATCTGTGAAAGTGGTTTGAGGGGTCATTTACTCCAGCCACCCACGCCATAGGCATAGAAGTAGCATCTGTTTAAACTCTTCTTTTCTAAGACTAGTTTTAGTCTCAATTCATCCTTCTGCATATGTGCCATTCTGCAGATGGCTTTGGTGAAGGCACTTAATTAAATTCTTATTAAAGTCCAAGCAAAGTTAGCTCCCCACAGACAGACCGGTCCTTTAGACATTAAAGAAACAAGAGTTGCCCATTCTCCAGACCCAGCCCTGATGTCTCCAAGCTTTGTGCCAAAGGGAGTGATGTCTACACTCACATCTCACATGTCTACACTCACATCAGCCCTCTTCCTTAGACATCTGAGATTTACTGCTCTAACCTGAGGCAGCCACCTGCTTCTGCATCCATCCATCCCCTGGAAAGAGTATCTCAGTCTTACAGGGCCAAAGACTTTCTGATGGATGCAATTCCTCTACAAAAGAAAGACTGCCAGACATCCAGAGGGGGGCCCAAAGATAAGAATAGGAAGTCAATGTTTGGACTCAAATATATAAAGGATGATCTAAGGAGATGACAACAGCAAGTAGCACATTGGACAAGACAAAATTTCATAGATATTAGAAACACCGAACTGCTCTTTTGGCTAAGGTTTTTGCTTAGAATGTTTAATTGAGGAAGTAAAAAAATACAAAAGGTAAAAAAAAAAAAAACTACCTAACACCCATAGTTTCTTTACTCAATTAAAAATTAGCACCTTGTTATATGACTCCCCAAATGGTAAAAAGAAAAAAAAAAAAAACCAGAATAAAAGATGAAGTCCCATTTAGAGGCTATCCTCTGGCCCTCCTCTTGATCAAGACTCCCCTGTACATTCAGACAAATGCACACACACACACACACAGAGGCACACCCATGCATGCACACATGAGCGTGTTTAATCACAAGACCATCCTCATGCAAGGTCTAATATTCCCACCTATTTCACAACTCAGTTTTTCTATACATGTTATATTTAGACAGAGTTACCTAAAGGAGCTTGAAATGCAAGGACAATGTCTAATAACTAATTACAATCTCTGAGTTTTAAATTACCTGCTGTGTCTCACAAAGATTTTTGCACTTAGGATGCCTTTTGCTTTTTCTAAGCATAGTGGTTTCCATCATACCAATATGTTTACATTTTCAAATTTAAATATATATTTACATATATATGATATAATATGCATGTATATGCCATTAATGAAAAGGCACTTTTAATCAGCGGTCCACTCACAAATGCCTGCGGTATGTCTCTTACAGCTCTTTGGGTCCCTGTGTCTACCACTCAAATCCAAATGGGCAAGGCTCCAGCATACCCACTTAAAAATACTTAGTGCTTGTCTAGCAGAAAAAAAGTTATAGGAGAAGAGGTTTACAAGGCATCTGGTTTGAATCAGAGAACTCATGTATATAATCTTGTTTGTCTTATGACATTTCCTTAACATAAGAGAAAGTAGTCAGTCGCATTTTATTGAAGGGGTCACTAAAACACTGGAGGTTCAATGTCACTATTTTCATAAGTAGAGGAGGGCCAGAGAGACACCAGGTCCAAGACTTTAAGGAATATGGTCTACTCCTGACTCTCATCACCAGCCAGCCTCACTTCAAAGGGAAACAATCACACAGATTAATGGAACACTGTCCCTTCATGGCTCTCTTCTGAGAACTGCTTCCAAAGAGTGGTATCTACACTCATGTCTACACTCCAGACTTCTGAGAACTGCTTTCAACTCAGCTCTTACAGCTGAGTCATAAAGGACAGAGAAAGTGCCCAGTGCTGGGGAGGGTGGTAAGAAGTCAAATTTCAGATTTGGACCATTTGACTTCAAAGATCAGATGAGGGCAGCACCAGGAAGCTGGGGAGCGAGCAGCAGGTTCCAGCCATACATCTGAGAGGCAGGAACTTGACTTCCAAAGGATGCTCCATGGAGCATCAGAGAGCCACCCCCTCTGCTTCACCAGGGGCCTGTGGGAATAGGAAGAACAGGGAACACTCCAGAGGCCCAACCACACTCAACCAAAGTGATTCCACCATTATCAGAGCTTCCAGAAAACAGTTTTGTTTGAGATCCTTTCAGTTCAATCATGTACCCCAATCCATCACTAGTGACTGCCTGAGGACTCTGTTGATAGAGAGAGACCACTCTCAGGCTCTGCAAGAAAGAATTCTGTGATTGGTTAGCAATGTCTGCCATTGGCGCGGAAGGAAAACCGCTTAAGAATGAACCCTGTATTGGGAGAGTCAAGATGGCGGAGAAGTAGCAGCTGAGACGACATCAGGTAGCAGGAGATCAGCTAGATAGCTTATCAAAGCATTGCGAACACCTACAAATCCAACGGGAGATCAAAGAGAGGAAGAACAGCAATTCTGGAAACAGAAAATCGGCCACTTTCTGGAAGGTAGGACGGGCGGAGAAGTGAATCGAAAGCGACGGGAGGATAGACCGCGGGGGAGGGGCCGGCTGCCGGCAAGCGGCGGAGCCACGGAGCACTAAATCGGGACATTTAAAAGTCTGCTCCACGGAGGGACATCACTCCAGAGGCTAAACCGGGGTGAAGCCCACACGGGATCAGCGTGGCCCCAGGTCCCGCAGGGTCACAGAAGGATCGGTGGTGCCTCAGTGTCGCAGAGCTAGCGGGTATCGGAGCGGGAAGCCCGCTACAGAGACAGAGCCGAAGAGTGAGCTCTCAGCTCGGGGTTACCTTGAACCGGTCGCAGGCTGGGTGAGCTTGGAGCGCGGGAAGAGGCAAGGGAGATGGAGATGGGAGTAGCCGGGGCTTTTCTCTGAGGAGTGGAGCCCCAAAATATCAGCTCTTCCGGGCCGGAGACTGGGAGGGCGCCATTTTCATCCCCGTCCTCCGGACTCTACGGAAAGCGCTCAGGGAACAAAAGCTCCCGAAAGCGAAACCGAGCGGATTACTTAGCCCAGCCCCTCGTAAGGGCGGTGCAGCTCTGCCTCCGGCAAAGACACTTGAGAATCACTACAACAGGCCCCTCCCCCAGAAGATCAAAAGAAATCCAGCCAAGACCAAGTTCACTTAACAAGGAGAGCAGCGGAAGTCCAGAGGAGGAGAAAGCAAAGCGTGGAATTCATGGCTTTCTCCCCATGATTCTTTAGTCTTGCAGTTAATTCAATTTTTTCTTTAAAGGGCATTTTCCTAGGGTCTTTGCCACCCTTTTAGTATTTTATTTGCTCCTTCATATAATCTTATCTGGAAAAAATGACAAGGTGGAAAAACTCACCACAAAAAAAAGAACA